>CM059789.1:2738804-2786304 GCA_030435695.1 Brachymystax lenok tsinlingensis
ACACCCATGAACCATGGGTGCACTAAATCGGGAATAGGGTGCCATTTGGGATGCAAACTACCACAGTCAGATGGTTAAACATGAATTGAATGGTGGAAAACTGAATGTGGCAGAGAGTTTTACAACGTTGCATTTTGAGATACTAAGGCGTTATACTTGAAATTTCTTCTTCTTGTGGATTCTACGTCTCTCCTCCTCTCCCGGCACACGATGCCCAGCAACTGTACCAAGTCATTACAAACGCCGGAAGGGGGTTTGATAAATCAAACCAATTCAATGTTTATTCGTCACATGCTTCCTAAATAACGCCGAAATGCGGCCTATCGGGCCCTTCCCAACAATGTAGAGAGACAGAAAATAGAGAAAGAATAGAACTATGCAGGGGTGTGAGTTATCATCCTCTCACAGGCCTTGTAGTTCCTCTGTCTTATCATTTTACCAGCCACCTCGCCCCCCCCTACTCCTCCCACATGTTTTCAGCTCAACTCAAATTTGACGACAACAGAACAAAAAAACACAAAACTGCTGCTTCTAGCAGAAAGAAAAGAGAGTGCTTCTTCTCCTCCCTCTCTCCCCTCCTGCCTTCCCTCCCCTCCTGCCTTCCCTCCCTCTCTCCTCCCTCTCTCCTCCCTCTCTCCCCTCCCCTCCCTCCCCTCCTTCCTCCCCTCCCCTCCTGCCTTCCCTCCCTCTCTCCTCCCTCTCTCCTCCCTCTCTCTCTCTCTCCCTCCCCTCCTCCCTCCCCTCCCCTCCTGCCTTCCCTCCCTCTCTCCTCCCTCTCTCCTCCCTCTCTCCTCATTCCTTCCTTCCATCCCTCACCCCTTCCCTCCCTCCCTCCCTCCCTCTCTCTGTTCCTAATTCCATCTGGATTGCTGCAGTGTGTTTGACAAGTGAGCCAGGCGTGTGGCTTTAAGAAGACAGAGAGAGGCACGACTCAGACAGTCTCCTTTCCTCCCCAACCTGACCCTTGTCACACAATTAGCCGCCTGCCTTTCAGATGGCTAGAACAAAGATGAACTCTGAGAGGCCAGGCTGTATCCTGACTACATCCCAAATGGCACACTATAGAGTGTTTAGTCCCTATATAGTTCACTATCCCTATGTGCCCTGGTCAAAAGTAGTGCACTGTAATACATCTGGCACAGTACTATAGGGAATAGAGTTCAATTTGGGACGCAGCCTCAGTCCATAAGGAGGTCGAAGGGGGCGGAGGGTTGGTTGGGTGACACGCCTCTCATGCCTCGAGGGGCAGCTCTCTTGACCAGTGGCATCGGTAGCTGTCACTAAACATCTCTGTCTTACTGTTGCTCTCTAATGGCAGACCCACATTGGACCAATGGGAACAACAGCTGCTGCTGTTAATATAGACCATCACTCCAAGAGAAAAGGACAGAGAGATGAGAATATAGACCATCACTCCAAGAGAAAAGGACAGAGAGATGAGAATGTAGACCATCACTCCAAGAGAAAAGGACAGAGAGATGAGGGGAATGTAGACCATCACTCCAAGAGAAAAGGGCAGAGAGATGAGAATATAGACCATCACTCCAAGAGAAAAGGACAGAGAGATGAGAATATAGACCATCACTCCAAGAGAAAAGGACAGAGAGATGAGGGGAATATAGACCATCACTCCAAGAGAAAAGGGCAGAGAGATGAGAATATAGACCATCACTCCAAGAGAAAAGGACAGAGAGATGAGAATATAGACCATCACTCCAAGAGAAAAGGACAGAGAGATGAGAATATAGACCATCACTCCAAGAGAAAAGGGCAGAGAGATGAGAATATAGACCATCACTCCAAGAGAAAAGGACAGAGAGATGAGGGGAGAAATATACCTTGTATGTGTCCCAAATGGAACCATATTCCCTTTTTAGTGCACTACTTTGGACCAGGGCCCACAGGGCGATAAATAGGGAATAGGACACCATTTGGGACGCATGTTTGTCTCTAAGAGAAAAGGAGGGAGATACTGTATGAGGAGGGAAATAAGGCATCTCTGTATTGGAGCTGACGGGTTTAGTTGGTGTTTAGAGACGGAGACAGACAGATAGAGCTGTTACCATGGCCTCAGACCTATTGAAGTACTGTAACAGATAGAGCTGTTACCATGGCCTCAGACCTATAGAAGTACTGTAACAGATAGAGCTGTTACCATGGCCTCAGACCTATTGAAGTACTGTAACAGATATAGCTGTTACCATGGCCTCAGACCTATTGAAGTACTGTAACAGATATAGCTGTTACCATGGCCTCAGACCTATAGAAGTACAGTAACAGATAGAGCTGTTACCATGGCCTCAGACCTATAGAAGTACTGTAACAGATAGAGGTGTTACCATGGCCTCAGACCTATAGAAGTACTGTAACAGATAGAGGTGTTACCATGGCCACAGACCTATAGAAGTACTGTAACAGATATAGGTGTTACCATGGCCTCAGACCTATAGAAGTACTGTAACAGATAGAGGTGTTACCATGGCCTCAGACCTATTGAAGTACTTTAACAGATAGAGCTGTTACCATGGCCTCAGACCTATAGAAGTACTGTAACAGATAGAGGTGTTACCATGGCCTCAGACCTATAGAAGTACTGTAACAGATAGAGGTGTTACCATGGCCTCAGACCTATAGAAGTACTGTAACAGATAGAGGTGTTACCATGGCCTCAGACCTATAGAAGTACTGTAACAGATAGAGCTGTTACCATGGCCTCAGACCTATAGAAGTACTGTAATAGATAGAGGTGTTACCATGGCCTCAGACCTATAGAAGTACTGTAACAGATAGAGCTGGAGGAGTAAGGTGTTTTGCTGGGAGGACTCTTTCCATCTGCAATACACTGACTTAACGATAAAGCCAGGAGCACAGGATGGACACACATGCCTGGACACACACACACAGAGGGACACGCGCGCACACACACACACAGTGGGACACACACACACAAATACACAGCGGGACACACAAACACACACACACACACACACACAGAGGGACACGCGCACACACACACACACAGAGAATGACAGTACACACAGGCAGAATGACAGTAAAACCCAGCTATAACAGAATGACAGTAAACACAGCAATAGCAGAGTGACAGTAAACACAGCTATAGCAGAATGACAGTAAACACAGCTATAGCAGAATGACAGTAAACACAGCTATAACAGAATGACAGTAAAACCCAGCTATAACAGAATGACAGTAAAACACAGCTATAGCAGAATGACAGTAAACACAGCTATAGCAGAATGACAGTAAACACAGCTATAACAGAATGACAGTAAACCCCAGATATATCAGAATGAGAGTAAAGCCCAGCAATAACAGAATGACAGTAAAGCCCAGCTATAACAGAATGACAGTAAACACAGCTATAGAAGAATGACAGTAAACACAGCTATAACAGAATGACAGTAAACCCCAGATATATCAGAATGAGAGTAAACACAGCTATAACAGAATAACAGTAAAACACAGCTATAGCAGAATGACAGTAAACACAGCTATAACAGAATAACAGTAAACACAGCTATAGCAGAATGACAGTAAACACAGCTATAACAGAATGACAGTAAAACACAGCTATAGCAGAATGACAGTAAACACAGCTACTGTAGAACAGAATGACAGTAAAACACAGCTATAACAGAATGACAGTAAAACCCAGCTATATCAGATTGACAGTAAAACCCAGCTATAACAGAATGACAGTAAAACCCAGCTATAACAGAATAACAGTAAAACACAGCTATAGCAGAATGACAGTAAACACAGCTATAACAGAATAACAGTAAAACACAGCTATAGCAGAATGATAGTAAACACAGCTATAGCAGAATGACAGTAAACCCCAGATATATCAGAATGAGAGTAAAGCCCAGCAATAACAGAATGACAGTAAAGCCCAGCTATAACAGAATGACAGTAAACACAGCTATAGCAGAATGACAGTAAACACAGCTATAACAGAATGACAGTAAACCCCAGATATATCAGAATGAGAGTAAAGCCCAGCAATAACAGAATGACAGTAAAGCCCAGCTATAACAGAATGACAGTAAACACAGCTATAGCAGAATGACAGTAAACACAGCTATAGCAGAATGACAGTAAAACCCAGCTATAGCAGAGTGACAGTAAAACACAGCTATAGCAGAATGATAGTAAACACAGCTATAGCAGAATGACAGTAAAACCCAGCTATAACAGAATGACAGTAAACACAGCTATAACAGAATGACAGTAAAACACAGCTATAACAGAATGACAGTAAACACAGCTATAGCACAATGAGAGTAAACACAGTTATAGCTGAATGTCAGTAAACACAGCTATAACAGAATGACAGTAAACACAGCTATAGCAGAATGACAGTAAACACAGCTATAGCAGAATGACAGTAAACACAGCTATAACAGAATAACAGTAAAACACAGCTATAGCAGAATGACAGTAAACACAGCTATAACAGAATAACAGTAAACACAGCTATAGCAGAATGACAGTAAACACAGCTATAACAGAATGACAGTAAAACCCAGCTATAGCAGAGTGACAGTAAACACAGCTATAACAGAATGACAGTAAAACACAGCTATAGCAGAATGACAGTAAACACAGCTACTGTAGAACAGAATGACAGTAAAACACAGCTATAACAGAATGACAGTAAAACCCAGCTATATCAGATTGACAGTAAAACCCAGCTATAACAGAATGACAGTAAAACCCAGCTATAACAGAATAACAGTAAAACCCAGCTATAGCAGAATGACAGTAAAACCCAGCTATAACAGAATAACAGTAAAACACAGCTATAGCAGAATGATAGTAAACACAGAGAAAATGATTTAAGTTCCTTCAGGCGATGCCAATGACATTAATTCCTCAGAGATAGTTGTTTCTTCTGCTGATCTCCTGCTCATTAGGTGTTAACTGTCATTAGGAGCCAATTCATAGGCTGTGTCCCAAAAAGGCAGCCTACAGTGCAGTACTTTTGACCAGGGCCCTTTGGGAATAGGGTGCATTTGGGAAACGGCCATGCTGGCTAGTTTAGGATTACTGGATGTCTATTTCATCTCTGTTACTGTCAACACTGACCTTCATCTCACAGTCCTGCTCTATTCTGCTGTGTTGTATTACTGTCAACACTGACCTTCATCTCACAGTCCTGCTCTATTCTGCTGTGTTGTATTACTGTCAACACTGACTTTCATCTCACAGTCCTGCTCTATTCTGCTGTGTTGTATTACTGTCAACACTGACCTTCATCTCACAGTCCTGCTCTATTCTGCTGTGTTGTATTACTGTCAACACTGACCTTCATCTCACAGTCCTGCTCTATTCTGCTGTGTTGTATTACTGTCAACACTGACCTTCATCTCACAGTCCTGCTCTATTCTGCTGTGTTGTATTACTGTCAACACTGACCTTCATCTCACAGTCCTGCTCTATTCTGCTGTGTTGTGTTGCTGTCAACACTGACCTTCATCTCACAGTCCTGCTCTATTCTGCTGTGTTGTATTACTGTCAACACTGACCTTCATCTCACAGTCCTGCTCTATTCTGCTGTGTTGTATTACTGTCAACACTGACTTTCATCTCACAGTCCTGCTCTATTCTGCTGTGTTGTGTTGCTGTCAACACTGACCTTCATCTCACAGTCCTGCTCTATTCTGCTGTGTTGTATTACTGTCAACACTGACCTTCATCTCACAGTCCTGCTCTATTCTGCTGTGTTGTGTTGCTGTCAACACTGACCTTCATCTCACAGTCCTGCTCTATTCTGCTGTGTTGTGTTGCTGTCAACACTGACCTTCATCTCACAGTCCTGCTCTATTCTGCTGTGTTGTGTTGCTGTCAACACTGACCTTCATCTCACAGTCCTGCTCTATTCTGCTGTGTTGTGTTACTGTCAACACTGACCATCTCACAGTCCTGCTCTATTCTGCTGTGTTGTGTTACTGTCAACACTGACCTTCATCTCACAGCCCTGCTCTATTCTGCTGTGTTGTATTACTGTCAACACTGACCTTCATCTCACAGCCCTGCTCTATTCTGCTGTGTTGTATTACTGTCAACACTGACCTTCATCTCACAGTCCTGCTCTATTCTGCTGTGTTGTGTTACTGTCAACACTGACCTTCATCTCACAGTCCTGCTCTATTCTGCTGTGTTGTATTACTGTCAACACTGACCTTCATCTCACAGTCCTGCTCTATTCTGCTGTGTTGTATTACTGTCAACACTGACATTCATCTCACAGTCCTGCTGTATTCTGCTGTGTTGTATTACTGTCAACACTGCCCTTCATCTCACATTCCTGCTCTATTCTGCTGTGTTGTATTACTGTCAACACTGACCTTCATCTCACATTCCTGCTCTATTCTGCTGTGTTGTGTTACTGTCAACACTGACCTTCATCTCACAGTCCTTCTCTATTCTGCTGTGTTGTATTACTGTCAACACTGACCTTCATCTCACAGTCCTGCTCTATTCTGCTGTGTTGTATTACTGTCAACACTGACCTTCATCTCACAGTCCTGCTCTATTCTGCTGTGTTGTATTACTGTCAACACTGACCTTCATCTCACAGTCCTGCTCTATTCTGCTGTGTTGTGTTGCTGTCAACACTGACCTTCATCTCACAGTCCTGCTCTATTCTGCTGTGTTGTGTTGCTGTCAACACTGACCTTCATCTCACAGTCCTGCTCTATTCTGCTGTGTTGTGTTGCTGTCAACACTGACCTTCATCTCACAGTCCTGCTCTATTCTGCTGTGTTGTGTTACTGTCAACACTGACCTTCATCTCACAGTCCTGCTCTATTCTGCTGTGTTGTGTTGCTGTCAACACTGCCCTTCATCTCACAGTCCTGCTCTATTCTGCTGTGTTGTATTACTGTCAACACTGACCTTCATCTCACAGTCCTGCTCTATTCTGCTGTGTTGTGTTGCTGTCAACACTGACCTTCATCTCACAGTCCTGCTCTATTCTGCTGTGTTGTATTACTGTCAACACTGACCTTCATCTCACAGTCCTGCTCTATTCTGCTGTGTTGTATTACTGTCAACACTGACCTTCATCTCACAGTCCTGCTCTATTCTGCTGTGTTGTGTTGCTGTCAACACTGACCTTCATCTCACAGTCCTGCTCTATTCTGCTGTGTTGTGTTACTGTCAACACTGACCTTCATCTCACAGTCCTGCTCTATTCTGCTGTGTTGTGTTACTGTCAACACTGACCTTCATCTCACAGTCCTGCTCTTACCGTCTCTATTCCAGTTGTCCTGTCTGCTGCTGTGGGCTCTAAACCATAGTACCATCTCTATTCCAGTTTTCCTGTCTGTTGCAGTGTTTAACAATAACAACAATGAATGCTAAACAGATACGTTTATAAATCAAACTACCTAATTTTGAATCTTGTTGTGAACCAACATGTAATGAAAATGAAATACCAGAGCTGTGTTGTATTTCCTCCGTCCTTTTACAGGCAAAATAACCAATGATATTGCTGTGCTTTCACTCGCAATGGATGTGTCACCCCAGAGCTGATTGGATTTAAAGACAAGCTCGTTTGCGAAAGTTGTTTCATTACTGGTTTAGCTCGTTAGTGTAGCCCGGCTATACAAGGCTTCACACACGCACGCGCATGCGCACGCGCACACACACACACACACACACACACACACACAGACACAGACAGACACACACAGCCACAGAAAGACTGGGACCGGGACCTGTGATTGATAGTAATAGGTCGTTAAATGATCAACTCATCCTGGAATGGGGTCCTCAACATCCTTGCGTGCTGCATCTTCGCTGACTGGTTGCAGATAGGGGCATTATGGCTGCTGACAGGTCCACAAACAGCTCTACATTGTAGATATTTAACATGGATCAAATTAATACATGTTTCTAGTATGTAAGTCAGTAGATCTCAATAATCAATACATCTCAAAGAAAACATTATGGTTAATTGTCTAAAATTAGGATTAGGCTAGAGGTTAAAGGTTGAAATACAGGTCAAGGATTATTGGTTGAAATCAATATCAATATCAAGATCCTTGTAGTCAAATTCTTTCCATCTAAAATAAAAGTGTTATGTAATGTTTAGGATTAGGATTAGGATCATGTTTAAGGTCACAGAGTAATGGTCCAGGTTAGGATTATGATTATGATTAAGGTCACAGAGTAAGGGTCCAGGTTAAGATTAGGATTAGGATCATGTTTAAGGTCACAGAGTAATGGTGTAGGTTAGGATTAGGATTAGGATAATGTTTAAGGTCACAGAGTAATGGTGTAGGTTAGGATTAGGATTAAGGTCACAGAGTAAGGGTCCAGGTTAGGATTAGGATTAAGGTCACAGAGTAAGGGTCCAGGTTAGGATTAGGATTAAGGTCACAGAGTAAGGTTCCAGGTTAGGATTAGGATTATGATTAAGGTCACAGAGTAAGGGTCCAGGTTAGGATTAGGATTATGATTAAGGTCACAGAGTAAGGGTCCAGGTTAGGATTAGGATTATGTTTAAGGTCACAGAGTAAAAATCCAGTTTAGGATTAGGATTATGTTTAAGGTCACAGAGTAAGGGTCCAGGTTAAGGTTAGGATTATGTATAAGGTCACAGAGTAAGGGTCCAGGTTTGGATTAGGATTAGGATTATGTTCAAGGTCACAGAGTAAGGATCCAGGTTTGGATTAGGATTAGGATTATGTTTAAGGTCACAGAGTAAGGGTCCAGGTTAGGATTAGGATTATGTTTAAAGTCACAGAGTAAGGGTCCAGGTTAAGGTTAGGATTATGTTTAAGGTCACAGAGTAAGGGTCCAGGTTTGGATTAGGATTAGGATTATATTTAAGGTCACAGAGTAAGGGTCCAGGTTAAGGTTAGGAGTATGTTTAAGGTCACAGAGTAAGGGTCCAGGTTAGGATTAGGATTAAGGTTACAGAGTAAGGGTCCAGGTTAGGATTAGGATTATGTTTACGGTCACAGAGTAAGGGTCCAGGTTAGGACTAGGATTAGGATTATGTTTAAGGTCACAGTGTAAGGGTCCAGGATTAGGATTAGGATTATTTTTAAGGTTACAGAGTAAGGGTCCAGGTTAAGGTTAGGATTAGGATTATGTTTAAGGTCACAGAGTAAGATTCCAGGTTAGGATTATTGGTACAAATCAATGGCATAATGATGGAGATTGTTGAAGTCTATAATGTGGAAATGCAAAAAGGATGGTTAAAGTAATCGGTTGAGATGAGGGTTAATGTTAGGATTAGGATCAAGGTTACATGTGAATGGTCAAGGTTAGGATTAGGATCAAGGTTACATGTGAATGGTCAAGGTTAGGATTAGCGGTTAAAATCAATAGTCTATATATGTTGTAGTTGTCCTGTAGAGTCAGGCTGCTTTATACCTCAACGTCACATTATCCCTTCGTCCTCCGTCTCCTGGTACACAGCATGCAGGCCAGCCCATGTGGACACACCGCCCTACAGGAGACTGAACCGTCCCTTTAATGTCCCTGCATCTAAAAGGGATCCACCGTCCCTTTAATATTCCAGCATCCACAGGAGACTGAACCGTCCCTTTAATGCCCCTGCATCTAAAAGGGCCAGACAGTGCCTTTAATGTCCCCACATCTACAGGACCTTGCATTTTAATATCTCAATATCCAGTAGCTGGACTTTATCCCTTTAATATCACTACTAATACCCCTGATCCCATCTCTGTTCTCCTCCATGCTGGGTTGGATATTTATTCAGATGTTTTTCATCTATTGGTTTATTAATATATTTTATTTCAATATGTCTGTCTCACTGACTGACTGGCTGGCTGGCTGGCTGACTGGCTGGCTGGCTGGCTGACTGGCTGATTGACTGGCTGACTGGCTGACTGGCTGATTGACTGGCTGGCTGACTGACTGGCTGACTGTCTGACTGACTGACTGGCTGGCTGGCTGATTGGCTGACTGGCTGACTGGCTGACTGGCTGTATGACTGGCTGGCTGGCTGACTGGCTGGCTGAATGGCTGATTGACTGGCTGGCTGGCTGGCTAGCTTGCTGGCTGGCTGGCTGGCTGACTGGCTGGCTGGCCGGCTGACTGGCTGGCTGACTGGCTGGCTGATTGACTAGCTGTCTGACTGGCTGACTGCAATACAGAGCATTCAGTTTTTTCTCTCTCTCTCTCTCTCTCTCTCTCTCTCTCTCTCTCTCTCTCTCTCTCTCTCTCTCTCTCTCTCTCTCTCTCTCTTTCGCTCTCTCTCTCTCTCTCTCTCTCTCTCTCTCTCTCTCTCTCTCTCTCTCTCTCTCTCTCTCTCTCTCTCTCTCTCTCTCTCTCTCTCTATTCCTGTCTTTCTCTCTATCTCTCTATTTCTCTCTCTCTCTCTCTCTCTCTCTGTGTCCCTCTGCTGCCCTTTAGAAAGAGAGGTACAGTTTGTAGGAGGGAAGATATGAAAGTTATATTTTCTGATGGATAGAATGAACAGAAGTTGTTCACACTAGCAGCCCACACACAGACACACAGACATGCTCACACAACTTGTTATTCGCTACCAGGAGCAGTTGGTAGCACAGCGGTATCTGCTTGGGTTGGAGGGTTTGGGGTAGTTCTGGCACAATTACCGTATAACCGTGTAACTGACGGTTATGGATGAAAATGAAAATAAAATATCCGTCATAACTGTAAAAAAAAAAAAACATCTGGGGAAGGAACAGCTGATTGAAGAAGGGACTGCCGAGCATTCGTGCAGTTGATTCCGCCTCTGCGATAACGTAGGGCGCGTTCGAGGGGATCAAGTTTGTCACTGCCTTTACAAGTGTGTTGCCTTATGGGTATACACAAATTTTCAGACTTGCGTCCACATGTCGACTGCATGACGGTTTTGACTGCAAGTTCCTGTAGTTGCTCTTCACCACCTTCATCCAAACCTTCACAGTCCTAGTTGGGGGTGGTCTTGACTTTCACAGTCCTAGTTGTGGGGTAGTCTTGACCGTCACAGCCCTAGTTGGGGGTAGTCAAATCAAATCACATTTTATTCGTCACATACACATGGTTAGCAGATGTTAATGCGAGTGTAGCGAAATGCTTGTGCTTCTAGTTCCCGACCGTGCAGTAGTATCTAACAAGTAATCTAACAAATTCACAACAACTACCTTATACACACAAGAGTAAAGGAATGAATACGAGTATGTACATATAAATATATGGATGAGCGATGGCTGATCGGCGTAGGCAAGATGCAGTAGATGGTATGGAGTACAGTATATACATATGAGATGAGTAATGTAAGATATGTAAACATTATATAAATGGCAAGTGGCTAGTGATACATTTATATCATCCAATTATAATTATTAAAGTGGCTAGCCATCGCCTGCGTTGTGGGAGGCTCGATTGTCAACCAATCATTAGGGTGTTTTTGTTTGACCCACGCGAACGTGCCCATATACAGTGGGGAGAACAAGTATTTGATACACTGTCGATTTTGCAGGTTTTCCTACTTACAAAGCATGTAGAGGTCTGTAATTTATATCATAGGTACTCTTCAACTGTGAGAGAAGTGAAAATCACATTGTATGATTTTGAAATAATTAATTAGCATTTTATTGCATGACATAAGTATTTGATCACCTACCAACCAGTAAGAATTCCGTCTCTCACAGACCTGTTAGTTTTTCTTTAAGAAGCCCTCCTGTTCTCCACTCATTACCTGTATTAACTGCACCAGTTTGAACTCGTTATCTGTATAAAAGACACCTGTCCACACACTCAATCAAACAGACTCCAACCTCTCCACAATGGCCAAGACCAGAGAGCTGTGTAAGGACATCAGGGATAACATTGTAGACCTGCACAAGGCTGGGATGGGCTACAGCACAATAGGCAAGCAGCTTGGTGAGAAAGCAACAACTGTTGGCGCAATTATTAGAAAATGGAAGAAGTTCAAGATGACGGTCAATCTCCCTCGGTCTGGGGCACCACGCAAGATCTCACCTCGTGGGGCATCAATGATCATGAGGAAGGTGAGGGATCAGCCCAGAACTACACGGCAGGACCTGGTCAATGACCTGAAGAGAGCTGGGACCACAGTCTCAAAGAAAACCATTAGTAACACACTACGCCGTCATGAATTAAAATCCTGCAGCGCACGCAAGGTCCCCCTGCTCAAGCCAGCGCATGTCCCGTCTGAAGTTTGCCAATGACCATCTGGATGATCCAGAGGAGGAATGGGAGAAGGTCATGTGGTCTGATGAGACAAAAATGTAGCTTTTTGGTCTAAACTCCACTCGCCGTGTTTGGAGGAAGAAGGATGAGTACAACCCCAAGAACACCATCCCAACCGTGAAGCATGGAGGTGGAAACATAATTATTTGGGGATGCTTTTCTGCAAAGGGGACAGGACGACTGCACCGTATTGAGGGGATCTTGGCCAACAACCTCCTTCCCTCAGTAAGAGCATTGAAGATGGGTCGTGGCTGGGTCTTCCAGGATGACAACGACCCGAAACACTCAGCCAGGGAAACTAAGGAGTGGCTTCGTAAGAAGCATCTCAAGGTCCTGGAGTGGCCTAGCCAGTCTCCAGACCTGAACCCAATAGAAAATCTTTGGAGGGAGCTGAAAGTCCATATTGCCCAGCGACAGCCACGAAACCTGAAGGATCTGGAGAAGGTCTGTATGGAGGAGTGGGCCAAAATCCCTGCTGCAGTGTGTGCAAACCTGGTCAAGAACTACAGGAAACATATGATCTCTGTAATTGCAAACAAAGGTTTCTGTACAAAATATTAAGTTCTGCTTCTCTGATGTATCAAATACTTATGTCATGCAATAAAATGCAAATTAATTACTTAAAAATCATACAATGTGATTTTCTAGATTTTTGTTTTAGATTCCATCACTCACAGTTGAAGAGTACCTATGATATAAATTACAGACTTTTACATGCTTTGTAAGTGGGAAAACCTGCAAAATCGGCAGTGTATCAAATACTTGTTCTCCCCACTGTACATGACTGAAACAGGAACCAACTTTGCCGCGATTCATGTATACAGTGGATATATAGTGAGTGTACAAAACATTATGAACAACTGCTCTATCTATGACACAGACTGACCAGGTGAATCCAGGTGAAAGATATGATCCCTTATTGATGTCACTTGTTAAATCCACTTTAATCAGTGTAGATGAATGGGAGGAGAAGTAAAAGAAGGACTTTTAAGCCTAGAGACAATTGAGACATGGATTGTGTAAATATTGATGTGACTATTTGACACAACTGTGGAAAACATTGGAGTCTTACCTGGTTGAGTTTTTTATTTATTTTACCTTTATTTAACTAGTCAAGTCAGTTAAGAACCTATTCTTATTTTCAATGACAGCCTAGGAACAGTGGGTTAACTGCCTGTTCAGGGGCAGAACGACAGATTTTTACCTTGTCAGCTCGGGGGATTCGATCTAGCAACCTTTACAGTTACTAGTCCAACGCTCTAACCACTAGGCTACCTGCCTCTAACCACTAGGCTACCCTGCCTCTAACCACTAGGCTACCTGCCTATAACCACTAGGCTACCCTGCCTCTAACCACTAGGCTACCTGCCTCTAACCACTAGGCTACCTGACGAGAGATGACCTGCTTCTCTTCTAGTTTCCATGATAAATATTACTTTGATGTACATTCCAGATTGTCTACATAATCAGATAGCATTCAGCTCAGACACTCAGACATACCCCCTACAAGACATGCCACCAGGGGTCTCTTCACAGTCCCCAATGCCAAAACGAATATATGGCAAACACACAGTATTATACCGAGCCATGATCGCATGGAACTCCCTTCCATCTCCAGTTACTGAGCAAACAGCAAAATGACCTTTAAAAAACTAATTTAACACCATCTCATGAAAGGGCAGGGATTGTGCTGCTTCTGCAACAGCTGATTCGGAAACACATAAACACATAATCAATAACACATAAACACAAACAATAACACAGACATCAGCACATAACATATAACACACATAACACATAACACACAAACACATAAACACATAATCAATAACACATAAACACAAACAATAACACAGACATCAGCACATAACATATAACACACATAACACATAACACACAAACACATAAACACATAATCAATAACACATAAACACAAACAATAACACAGACATCAGCACATAACATATAACACACAAACACATAACACATAAACACATAATCAATAACACATAAACACAAACAATAACACAGACATCAGCACATAACATATAACACACAAACACATAACACATAAACACATAATCAATAACACATAAACACAAACAATAACACAGACATCAGCACATAACATATAACACACACACACATAACACATAAACACATAAACACATAAACAATAACACATAAACACAAACAATAACACAGACATCAGCACATAACATATAACACACAAACACATAACACATAAACACATAAACACATAATCAATAACACATAAACACAAACAATAACACAGACATCAGCACATAACATATAACACACACACATAACACATAACACATAAACACATAAACACATAATCAATAACACATAAACACAAACAATAACACAGACATCAGCACATAACATATAACACACACACACATAACACATAAACACATAAACACATAAACAATAACACATAAACACAAACAATAACACAGACATCAGCACATAACATATAACACACAAACACATAACACATAAACACATAAACACATAATCAATAACACATAAACACAAACAATAACACAGACATCAGCACATAACATATAACACACACACACATAACACATAACACATAAACACATAAACACATAATCAATAACACATAAACACAAACAATAACACAGACATCAGCACATAACATATAACACACAAACACATAACACATAAACACATAAACACATAATCAATAACACATAAACACAAACAATAACACAGACATCAGCACATAACATATATAACACACACACATAACACATAAACACATAAACACATAATCAATAACACATAAACACAAACAATAACACAGACATCAGCACATAACATATAACACACACACACATAACACATAAACACATAAACACATAATCAATAACACATAAACACAAACAATAACACAGACATCAGCACATAACATATAACACACACACACATAACACATAAACACATAAACACATAATCAATAACACATAAACACAAACAATAACACAGACATCAGCACATAACATATAACACACACACACATAACACATAAACACATAAACACATAATCAATAACACATAAACACAAACAATAACACAGACATCAGCACATAACATATAACACACAAACACATAACACATAACACATAAACACATAAACACATAATCAATAACACATAAACACAAACAATAACACAGACATCAGCACATAACATATAACACACAAACACATAACACATAAACACATAAACACATAATCAATAACACATAAACACAAACAATAACACAGACATCAGCACATAACATATAACACACAAACACATAACACATAAACACATAAACACATAATCAATAACACATAAACACAAACAATAACACAGACATCAGCACATAATCAATAACACACAAACACATAAACACATAATCAATAACACATAAACACAAACAATAACACAGACATCAGCACATAATCAATAACACACAAACACATAAACACATACTCAATAACACATAAACACATATGAGTTCAGTTTGAGACGGTGTAATAGGAAGGTTAGAGGCGTGTTCATTTCAACATTAGAAAAGAAAACACTTTTAGAAACACTGCCATGTTGATCTGAGCCTTGGCGTTGGAAAAAAAGCGACATTAGTGTCCGATGTTTGGCTGTCGCAGATGCACCTCCTCCGTTTTCACTCCTCGTCCTCTACAGCTGTCTGCTTTCTCCCCATTTTTGCCCCATGCTGAAACAAAACAAGGTGTTGAATAGAATGGGGCTTGGAACCTCTAACCCTGGGAATTTGAATGGTAAACTCATTGTCACAGTCGCAGTGGCTGCCTGGTACTGTGATGCAATCATTTCTATGGTAATGTAGAATGTTAATTTAAATGATGTTAACTTATGTGGCCCATGGTATGAAACTGTGGTTTGAAACTGATGTATATTTTGTAACGTGAGTTGTGTTGAACCAACACATCACGGCACATATCTGATGGGTACACCTCCTGCTTTTAATTCCCGCTTTGCGCCAATGGTTACACTCGCAATGGCCGCCAGTCCACCCGTTATGCCATCATGTACTCGAATGGGGACATCTGTTCTATTCATTTGAGTTCTATGGCAGCACATACAGTCGAGGAAAAGAGAAAATATTTGGCTGGCCAATTAACATCATCCATAATTCCTTGACCATCACAGCCCTAGTTGGGGTTAGTCTTGACCGTCACAGTCCTAGTTGGGGGTAGTCTTGACCGTCACAGTCCTAGTTGGGGGTAGTCTTGACCGTCACAGTCCTAGTTGGGGGTAGTCTTGACTGTCACAGTCCTAGTTGGGGTTAGTCTTGGTGTGTTTTCACGTCAGTTTTCTTTTACCCTTCAGTGAAAACTGTTTAGGAAAAGTAGTCCTACTGTTCATTCTCAAGACCCTCTCATCCCAGTAGTTAAAATTGTCGACAAACATGATAGCTGTTTCCCAAATGGCACTCTATTCCCAAAACAGCGTTTCCCAAACTCGGTCTCTGGGACCCCAAGGGGATGCACGTTTTGTTGTTCTTTCCTTAGCACTACACAGCTGATTCAAATGATCAAAGCTTGATGATTCGTTTACTATTTGAATCAGCTGTGTAGTGCTAAGGAAAGAACAACAACAAAATGTGCACCCCCTTGGGCTCAGGAGGACTGAGTTTTGGAAACCCTGCTGTAAATAGTACACTACTTTTGACCAGAGCCCTATGGGTCTGTGTGTGGAATAGGGTGGCATTTGGGACTCACAGGGCAGGCAGTTAGACTTAGCTGAGGTGATTTAACCCTTGACCCCTAGACTTCAGGCTGATGTACAGTATGTCCCCTCTAACTTCAATTACAGCACAGAGACAATTTTTCTGCGTCCCAAATGGCACCCTATTCCCTATATAGCACAGTACTTTTGACCAGGACCCACGGAGAGTCCCATAGGGCTTTGTCCAAAAGTAGTGCACTATTTAGGGAATACAGTGCCATTTGGGATACAAACAAGGAGATCCTGCCCGGCGATCACAGTGCCGGCTATCTCACCATCTTTCATTTAGAAATGCAGCACGACCTGTTAGTGGGAGAGAGATGGTAATCCTGTCTGACTGTCTGCCTGTCTATCTGCTTGTCTGTCTGCTTGTCTAACTGCATGTCTGTCTAACTGTCTAACTGCCTGTCTGTCTAACTGACTGTCTATCTGCCTGTCTGTCTGCCTGTCTAACTGCCTGTCTGTCTAACTGTCTGTCTGTCTAACTGCCTGTCTGTCTATCTGTCTGTCTGTCTGCTTGTCTAACTGCATGTCTGTCTGCCTGTCTAACTGCCTGTCTGTCTAACTGTCTGTCTATCTGCCTGTCTGTCTGCCTGTCTAACTGCCTGTCTGTCTAACTGTCTAACTGCCTGTCTGTCTAACTGTCTGTCTATCTGCCTGTCTGTCTAACTGCCTGTCTATCTATCTGCCTGTCTAACTGCCTGTCTGTCTAACTGTCTGTCTGTCTATCTGCCTGTCTGTCTGCCTGTCTATCTGCCTGTCTGTCTAACTGCCTGTCTATCTATCCGTCTGTCTGTCTGCCTGTGTGTCTCTCTGTCTGTCTGTCTGTCTGTCTGTCTATCTGCCTGTCTATCTGTCTGTCTGTCTGTCTGTCTGTCTGTCTGTCTCTACATGCATGTTAGTTCTCTTCCGTTTCCTCCCAGGATATCAGCCTGCTGTTTTAATACCATCAAACTGCCTGCTTTCCTTGACTGTCTCAAATGGCACAATATTCCCTATATAGTGCATTACTTTTGACCAGAGCCCTATGGGTCTACCGATTGGCCCTGGTTAAAAGTAGTGCACTATATAGGGAATAGAGTGCCATTTGGGAGGTACGATCCTTTTCTTTGTCTTTGTGATGACCATGGAGAGGTGAGCGTACTTGAGAGGTTTCCGTCATATTGCTTTCACCTATTGAGACCTCTCATGGTGTGATTGTGTGTGTGTGTGTGTGTGTGTGTGTGTTTGTGTGTGTGTGTGTGTGTTATATTATTGTTGGTTCTACAGTGGGAATGACAAAAGCTATTAGGACCCAATAGGATATAGCTAACCTCCATGCCTCCACCCCACCACCCCTCCATCCCTCCATCCCTCCATCTCTCCATCTCTCCATCCCTCCATCTCACCATCCCTCCATCCCTCCATCTCTCCATCCCTCCATCTCTCCATCCCTCCACCCCACCACCCCTCCATCCCTCCATCCCTCCATCTCTCCATCCCTCCATCTCTCCATCTCTCCATCCCTCCATACCTCCATCTCTCCATCCCTCCATCCCTCCACCCCTCCATCTCTCCATCTCTCCACCCCACCACCCCTCCATCTCTCCATCCCTCCATCTCACCATCCCTCCACCCCTCCATCTCTCCACCCCTCCATCCCTCCATCCCTCCATCCCATCCATCCATCTCCAGGAATAGCACTTCCACTTATTGTTTGCTCTCCATGTTGTGCCAGATATGGTCTGAGAAATCAACTGCTTAGATTGAGCTAGTACTGGGTTGATTTGAGAGAGAGATCAATTACTGTCAGTAGCTTGTAGAGGAAAGAGCAACATGTATTTATTTTTTAAAGAGGTGACCGGCAAGGTCATAGCAAAACCTTAACCCTTACAGGTCAGCCTGTCTATCTGTCTATAGTAATACTAAGACCTTAACCCTTACAGGTCAGCCTGTCTATCTGTCTATAGTAATACTAAGGCCTTAACCCTTACAGGTCAGCCTGTCTATCTGTCTATAGTAATACTAAGGCCTTAACCCTTACAGGTCAGCCTGTCTATCTGTCTATAGTAATACTAAGACCTTAACCCTTACAGGTCAGCCTGTCTATCTGTCTATAGTAATACTAAGACCTTAACCCTTACAGGTCAGCCTGTCTATCTGTCTATAGTAATACTAAGGCCTTAACCCTTACAGGTCAGCCTGTCTATCTGTCTATAGTAATACTAAGGCCTTAACCCTTACAGGTCAGCCTGTCTATCTGTCTATAGTAATACTAAGGCCTTAACCCTTACAGGTCAGCCTGTCTATCTGTCTATAGTAATACTAAGGCCTTAACCCTTACAGGTCAGCCTGTCTATCTGTCTATAGTAATACTAAGGCCTTAACCCTTACAGGTCAGCCTGTCTATCTGTCTATAGTAATACTAAGGCCTTAACCCTTACAGGTCAGCCTGTCTATCTGTCTATAGTAATACTAAGGCCTTAACCCTTACAGGTCAGCCTGTCTATCTGTCTATAGTAATACTAAGACCTTAACCCTTACAGGTCAGCCTGTCTATCTGTCTATAGTAATACTAAGGCCTTAACCCTTACAGGTCAGCCTGTCTATCTGTCTATAGTAATACTAAGACCTTAACCCTTACAGGTCAGCCTGTCTATCTATCTGTCTATAGTAATACTAAGGCCTTAACCCTTACAGGTCAGCCTGTCTATCTGTCTATAGTAATACTAAGGCCTTAACCCTTACAGGTCAGCCTGTCTATCTGTCTATAGTAATACTAAGGCCTTAACCCTTACAGGTCAGCCTGTCTATCTGTCTATAGTAATACTAAGACCTTAACCCTTACATGTCAGCCTGTCTATCTGTCTATAGTAATACCAAGACCTTAACCCTTACAGGTCAGCCTGTCTATCTGTCTATAGTAATACTAAGACCTTAACCCTTACATGTCAGCCTGTCTATCTGTCTATAGTAATACTAAGACCTTAACCCTTACAGGTCAGCCTGTCTATCTGTCTATAGTAATACTAAGACCTTAACCCTTACAGGTCAGCCTGTCTATCTGTCTAGAGTAATACTAAGACCTTAACCCTTACAGGTCAGCCTGTCTATCTGTCTATAGTAATACTAAGACCTTAACCCTTACAGGTCAGCCTGTCTATCTGTCTATAGTAATACTAAGACCTTAACCCTTACAGGTCAGCCTGTCTATCTGTCTATAGTAATACTAAGACCTTAACCCTTACAGGTCAGCCTGTCTATCTGTCTATAGTAATACTAAGACCTTAACCCTTACAGGTCAGCCTGTCTATCTGTCTATAGTAATACTAAGACCTTAACCCTTACAGGTCAGCCTGTCTATCTGTCTATAGTAATACTAAGACCTTAACCCTTACAGGTCAGCCTGTCTATCTGTCTATAGTAATACTAAGACCTTAACCCTTACAGGTCAGCCTGTCTATCTGTCTATAGTAATACTAAGACCTTAACCCTTACAGGTCAGCCTGTCTATCTGTCTATAGTAATACTAAGACCTTAACCCTTACAGGTCAGCCTGTCTATCTGTCTATAGTAATACTAAGACCTTAACCCTTACAGGTCAGCCTGTCTATCTGTCTATAGTAATACTAAGACCTTAACCCTTACAGGTCAGCCTGTCTATCTGTCTATAGTAATACTAAGACCTTAACCCTTACAGGTCAGCCTGTCTATCTGTCTATAGTAATACTAAGACCTTAACCCTTACAGGTCAGCCTGTCTATCTGTCTATAGTAATACTAAGGCCTTAACCCTTACAGGTCAGCCTGTCTATCTGTCTATAGTAATACTAAGACCTTAACCCTTACAGGTCAGCCTGTCTATCTGTCTATAGTAATACTAAGACCTTAACCCTTACAGGTCAGCCTGTCTATCTGTCTATAGTAATACTAAGGCCTTAACCCTTACAGGTCAGCCTGTCTATCTGTCTATAGTAATACTAAGACCTTAACCCTTACATGTCAGCCTGTCTATCTGTCTATAGTAATACTAAGGCCTTAACCCTTACAGGTCAGCCTGTCTATCTGTCTATAGTAATACTAAGACCTTAACCCTTACAGGTCAGCCTGTCTATCTGTCTATAGTAATACTAAGACCTTAACCCTTACAGGTCAGCCTGTCTATCTGTCTATAGTAATACTAAGACCTTAACCCTTACAGGTCAGTGTTTCTAGAGTTTATGCCTCTAGTGGTATATCAGGTTGTATGAGGCTATTATCTTTAACACTACAACCGCCTGGCCTCTCAGCCTATCAGTACCCGCTAGAGAACGTGGCCGGGCGTCCCTCTCAGCCTATCAGTACCCGCTAGAGAACGTGGCCGGGCGTCCCTTTCAGCCTATCAGTACCCGCTAGAGAACGTGGCCGGGCGTCCTTTTCAGCCTATCAGTACCCGCTAGAGAACGTGGCCGGGCGTCCCTTTCAGCCTATCAGTACCGCTAGAGAACGCGGGTCAAGGCCCTTTTCAGCCTATCAGTACCCGCTAGAGAACGTGGCCGGGCGTCCCTTTCAGCCTATCAGTACCCGCTAGAGAACGTGGCCGGGCGTCCCTCTCAGCCTATCAGTACCCGCTAGAGAACGTGGCCGGGCGTCCCTCTCAGCCTATCAGTACCCGCTAGAGAACGTGGCCGGGCGTCCCTCTCAGCCTATCAGTACCCGCTAGAGAACGTGGCCGGGCGTCCCTTTCAGCCTATCAGTACCCGCTAGAGAACGTGGCCGGGCGTCCCTTTCAGCCTATCAGTACCCGCTAGAGAACGTGTCCGGGCGTCCCTTTCAGCCTATCAGGCGTCAGCTTTAGCATCAGACATAAAACACCAACGCTTGATAAATAGATAAATAAATAATAAATAAAATAAATAAATAAATCATCAACTATTATAAAGGATTAAATGCATGAATAAATATTCACTGAAATAGATCAGTAAATAAATAACAACAATATGTATTTGTTTAGAGAGTCAAGGATATGTTTTTATAATTCTACCAAGTCCTTGAAAAAAACGTAGGCCTACATCCTATTGGTTGTTTCCTTCACAAAAGAAACATGACATTAATTTGATCAACTTCATTTGTACATTCGATTAGTAATAAAGTTAAAGCAATTAATAACGTCCAGTTACATATTATTTTGACAGAGTAGAAACTAAAATATTATAATAATATAACCAGCCAGGTCACAGGTCAAATGTTTTGCTGAATTCCTAAACAAAAACACCAGTGAATGAACAATTATAAAGGATGAATTGGATAAATAAATAACATATTTTAATTTGAAGTTCATTACGTTACTAGTTTTTGCTTAGTAGCCAGAACAGTGCTGCCACGTGAGTGCTGAATGCATGGACAACACGGATATTCTTGGGAAAAGGGACATTTGGAAAGAGAGCTGCACCTCTTGAATTATGACAGCTAGTTGACAAGGGTACGTGTCATAAAAAGGGAACACTGTGCTCTTTCAGATACTATATAGAAATCACAATGTTTTACCTGCATGTGACTCTGAAGGACGATTTCATAAAGTGATGATCCTTTCCCTGCATCTGTCAACCACAAGATGCGCTCATCTCTTCATGTACAATTTGACAATTGATGGGCCTAATATTGTCACTCATCAGATTGTTGTCAATGTAATCTTGTCTATAGGCTAAATCTTATGTGCGAAATTAGTTTTGGTATAGTTTAGGTGTAGTTTTGATGGGCCGGCTGTGTTGGCTGACTGGCATCGTTTGTTTCCCCGCTCATCAACTTGGATAGAGTCAAGGATATGTTTTGCGTCATTCTAAAGACCTACTGCATCATGTAGCATGTTTTCCTTTCCCTTTCAAAACGTTTGATTAGTAATACAGTGGGGCAAAAAGGTATTTAGTCAGCCACCAATTGTGCAAGTTCTCGCACTTAAAAAGATGAGAGAGGCCTGTAATTTTCATCATAGGTACACTTCAACTATGACAGACGAAATGAGAAAAATAAATCCAGAAAATCACATTGTAGGATTTTTAATTTATTTATTTGCAAATTATGGTGGAAAATAAGTATTTGGTCAATAACAAAAGTTTATCTCAATACTTTGTTATATACCCTTTGTTGGCAATGACAGAGGTCAAACGTTTTCTGTAAGTCTTCACAAGGTTTTCACACACTGTTGCTGGTATTTTGGCCCATTCCTCCATGCAGATCTCCTCTAGAGCAGTGATGTTTTGGGGCTGTCGCTGGGCAGCACGGACTTTCAACTCCCTCCAAAGATTTTCTATGGGGTTGAGATCTGGAGACTGGCTAGGCCACTCCAGGACCTTGAAATGCTTCTTACAAAGTCACTCCTTCGTTGCCCGGGAGGTGTGTTTAGGATCATTGTCATGCTGAAAGACCCAGCCACGTTTCATCTTCAATGCCCTTGCTGATGGAAGGAGGTTTTCACTCAAAATCTCACGATAGATGGCCCCATTCATTCTTTCCTTTACACGGATCAGTCGTCCTGGTCCCTTTGCAGAAAAACAGCCCCAAAGCATGATGTTTCCACCCCCATGCTTCACAGTAGGTATGGTGTTCTTTGGATGCAACTCAGCATTCTTTGTCCTTCAAACACGACGAGTTGAGTTTTTACCAAAAAGTTATATTTTGGTTTCCTCTGACCATATGACATTCTCCCAATCCTCATCTGGATCATCCAAATGCTCTCTAGCAAACTTCAGACGGGCCTGAACATGTACTGGCTTAAGCAGGGGGACACGTCTGGCACTGCAGGATTTGAGTCCCTGGCGCGAGTGTGTTACTGATGGTAGGCTTTGTTACCTTTGTCCCAGCTCTCTGCAGGTCATTCACTAGGTCCCCGTGTGGTTCTGGGATTTTTGCTCACCGTTCTTGTGATCATTTTGACCCCACGGGTGAGATCTTGCGTGGAGCCCCAGATCGAGGAAGATTATCAGTGGTCTTGTATGTCTTCCATTTCCTAATAATTGCTCCCACAGTTGATTTCTTCAAACCAAGCTGCTTACCTATTGCAGATTCAGTCTTCCCAACCTGGTGCAGGTCTACAATTTTGTTTCTGGTGTCCTTTGACAGCTCTTTGGTCTTGGCCATAGTGGAGTTTGGAGTGTGACTGTTTGAGGTTGTGGACAGGTGTCTTTTATACTGATAACAAGTTCAAACAGGTGCCATTAATACAGGTAAAGAGTGGAGGACAGAGGAGCCTCTTAAAGAAGAAGTTACAGGTCTGTGAGAGCCAGAAATCTTGCTTGTTTGTATGTGACCAAATACTTATTTTCCACCATAATTTGCAAATAAATTCATTAAAAATCCTACAATGTGTTTTTCTGGATTTTTTTCCCTCATTTTGTCTGTCATAGTTGAAGTGTACCTATGATGAAAATTACAGGCCTCTCTCATCTTTTTAAGTGAGAGAACTTGCACAATTGGTGGCTGACTAAATACTTTTTTGCCCCACTGTAGAGTTATAGTAAATAAAACAGTCCTGGAAAATCTACTTTTAACAAAGTAAAACGTAAAAGAGAATGGTATCAACCCCCAAGGCGCGCTTCAAATGATTTGCTGCTGATAAATAGGCATAACACAAACTCATCATGACACTATATTCTTTCTAAATTAAATCAACCTCTTCACCCTCCTTGTCAGTCAGTTAGGCTTCATTTAAATTACATTTTGAAATAAGGTGCACAATTATCGCCCATTCATCCATTTGTCACAATCAGTGAAGAGAGATGCATTAGCCCCTGGCTGGGTACCAACGTCCTACAGCACATTGTCTTGGAGCCTGGCTGGGTACCAACTTCCTACAGCACATTGTCTTGGAGCCTGGCTGGGTACCAACGTCCTACAGCACATCGTCTTGGAGCCTGGCTGGGTACCAACGTCCTACAGAACATCGTCTTGGAGCCTGGCTGGGTACCAACGTCCTACAGCACATCGTCTTGGAGCCTGGCTGGGTACCAACGTCCTACAGCACATCGTCTTGGTGGGTTATAGTAGTTAATAGGTGTGAAAAAATACAGGTAAAATGGCTCTAAATACTTTTATGTTTGTGATTTGTGAGTAAAATAGAAACATTTAGGAAAAGTCAGGGAAAGAGATGATTTTGGCAGATTTTTTATTTATTTACAAATCAAAAGTCAGTAGCCATTTGCCTATGGCAGTGTTACAACCTGACTGAGACTCTGCTAAGGTTTCCATGAAGTTGTGTTTTCATGACAAACATTCCATCCCTATTGTCAACCTACAGGTAACTGCCAAAGTAATGGAAACACTTGAGTAAATGAGGGATACAAAGCGAGCATGAAAACTATGTAAACCACATGCCATGTTCGTCTCAGATCTCAACCCAATTGAACATTTATGGGAGATTCTGGAGCGGCGCATAGAGACAGCATTTTCCAACGCCATCAACAAAACACCAAATGGTGTTGCATACCTCCAACAGAGTTCCAGACACTTGTAGAATCGATGCCAAGACACATTGAAGCCGTTCTGGCTCGTGGTGACCCAACACCCTATTAATTTGACACTTTATGTTGGTGTTTCCGTTATTTTGGCAGTTGCCTTTATATAGTGTCCTACTGTTGACCAGGGCCCTATGGGGACGAGTGCACTATTTAAGTGATAATGCCATTATTAGGCCCAAGACAAAGTTCCTTTTATACTACGGGTTACACACATATGCAAAAAATAACTGACATATTTTAATTAACATTTTTATTTAAATTAATTTATTCATACTATTTCATCTTCCCGCAATATATAGTCCCAACACAAATCTAGGGTTGCTACCCAAGCCGGCTGGTTGGTCGTTCGTTCTATCGAGACGCGACCCAGTCGTTCAGTCTTTTTCTCTGTATCTATGGACGCGATCCAGTCGTTCAGTCTTTTTGTTCTGTATCTATGGACGCGACCCAGTCGTTCAGTCTTTTTGTTCTGTATCTATGGACCCAGTCGTTCAGTCTTTTTGTTCTGTATCTATGGACGGCGACCCAGTCGTTCAGTCTTTTTGTTCTGTATCTATGGATGCGACCCAGTCGTTCAGTCTTTTTGTTCTGTATCTATGGACGCGAGCTGGAAAGAATGTAAACTAGCTGCACTTCGTTTCGTTTGACCTTTTTTCAGAGAGACAGACAGCAAGGTTTATACACATATCAGAGAGACAGACAGCATGATTTATACACATATCAGAGAGACAGACAGCGAGGTTTATACACATCAGAGAGACAGACAGCGAGGTTTATACACATATCTGAGAGACAGACAGCATGGTTTATACACATATCAGAGAGACAGACAGCGAGGTTTATACACATATCAGAGAGACAGACAGCGAGGTTTATACACATATCAGAGAGACAGACAGCATGGTTTGTATCCATATCAGAGAGACAGACAGCATGGTTTATACACATATCAGAGAGACAGACAGCATGGTTTATACACATATCAGAGAGACAGACAGCGAGGTTTATACACATATCAGAGAGACAGACAGCGAGGTTTATACACATATCAGATGTTGTCAACTAAAACTTAGTCTAAAAGAAATGTTGAGATAAAACATCTAGATGCTTTTTATAGTGGAGATCAAGTTCATAAATTGCCTGGCTGGGCTGATGAGACAGTGGATTTGACAGTCAGATGGAACAGAGTGAATAGGCATTTTAACTTCATAGATTTAGCCTGTGGTAACTTGTGGAATAGACACCGGCTAGAATGCGGTTTTAACCAATCGCCATTCAGGATTAGAACCCACCCGTTGTATAAATAGGGAATAGGGTGCTGTCTTGGATGCAGATAAAGTAACACTGATGGGATCCCTCGGGGGGTTTATCTGTGCTTCTTACAACATCTGCCTTCGGTTCCGGCCCACAGCCAAGAGACTGTAATCCGTCTAAGAGGAAGAGAGTGTTTGGATCGATAGGATTTTCATTACAGTTATTTTTTCATAGTTCAGGAGAAGAGAGAGAGAGAGAGAGAGAGAGAGAGGGTACGGAGTAGACAGACGGACGGACTGTGGAGCGCTGATGAATGATGCGTTAACTCGTGAGTCCCAAATGCATGCATACATGCGTGTGTTCGCCTGCGTACGTTGTGAGATTGGGTATCGGGGAGACGGGGACCGTAATATCCACAGCTGTCTAGTCTGTCACTGTGGATCTCAGAATGTCTGACCCAAATGGCATTCTACTCCCTATGTAGTGCGCTACTTTTTGACCAACGACCCACAGTGCCAGTTGGGATGCGTCCTCAGTCTCTGAGAAGTGCCGAGGCTTTGCCAGGACCAAGTACCAGAAGCTATGATCTTTCTGAAGGCTGCTCTTATTAGTGAATAATCCCCCTTTCAGACCTGATCTAGAGAAGGAGGTAAGCTGCTTACTGCTTCCTGTACCTAGGGCCCCAGAACTTACTGCTTCCTGTACCTTTGTGCCCCAGAAAAAAAAGGAAAAAATGTTTTATACCAGGTGAAATTGACTCAACTTAGAAATTCAGTGTTGAGGTCAATACTGTATTATATCTACCCTTTGTCTAAAGTCTGATGTCATTACTAGTGCAAACAGTTGCCCATATTTGGTATTACGAACAGGAATTGATGTTAAGAATGTCATTGTTAAAAAATGCTCAAGTGCCATACTGTTTATGTACATAAGTTTCCCTTACATCTATAAGACAATATCACCTTTTACAAGGCGCCTGTGTAGCCCAAAGTGCTTCTATGGGAAGTACTTCCATCAGACTGAATCTATTGTTGTCACGATCTCCATGCGGGACAGACCAAGGCGCAGCGAGGCATCCAGTATACATGCTTTTATTAAACAACGTAACTCACGTAACTGGGCAAACCGAAGACCGTGACGTTGACCCATAACATCAAGCTATGCACAAACAATAACCCACAAAACCTAAATGAAAACCCCAAACATATATATGGTTCCCAATTAGAGACAACGACACACAGCTGCCTCTAATTGGGAACCATTACCCCAACATAGAAAATGAACACCTAGAACTCAAAAACCCTACACCAAAAACGAAACCTAAACACGCCAGCCTAAAACTCTGGCCTGGACGTGACAATTGTCTTGGAAAGGTTCATATATGTCTACATCAATATCTCAACCATTCCAATATCTCAACCATTCCAATATCTCAACCATTCCAATATCTCAACCATTCCAATATCTCAACCATTCCAATATCTCAACCAAAATCGTCTGATATGTGTATAATGTGTTATCAAGATACAATTTCAGAGAAAAAAAATAATATCACCTACATGTTTTTATCAAATGAAAATGTAGTCTTTAAAATATATATATATATTCTATTACTTTGCAATTTAAGGTGAAATGTTTGAATTAAATATAGCCCTACTACCTCTACTTTCTTATAATCTAATAAGTAGTTTGACATTAATCAGCCTTACAGCCTTTCCAATGCTCCTAATAGGTTGATATTTAATTGGGGGCGGGAGTAGATCATCTAGAAGCAACTGTCTGGTATCTTCATCACTTGACCCAAAGTCAAAGTCAAAGTCAAAGTCACCATTATTAGTCAGTTGTACAACCGAATGCCTTCAACCGAAATGTGTCTTCCACATTTAACCCAACCCCTGTGAATCAGAGAGGTGCGGGGGGGCTGCCTTAATCGACATCCACGTCTTCGGCGCCCGGGGAACAGTGGGGTTAACTGCCTTGTTACAAGTCCAATGCTCTAACCACTAGGCTACCTGCCGCCTGTAAAAATGTTGAGTTGACAACAAGAGGTCAACTGATCTGATGCTTTGTGGGTTTTCATTTAAAACAGAGAAGAAGAGGTGAAGCGAGAGGTATCCTTGCCTGCCTTCCTGCCTTTGGGACAATGACTCCCATTGTTAGGGCGGAGACATGAGCATCTCATAATTATACACGTATCTCTGGTTACAATTAAGCTTAGTTTTGTCCGCAGGTGCGTTTAATCTCTTGTTAGTAGCGTTTAAAAAAAAGTCCAGCAGTAACCTGCAGGAGCGCGTTAACTTCTGCCTGCTCTTTGCAATCGAGCCAATGATTCTTCCTGTGTGTTACTGATGGACTGTAGGTTAATGGTTGATAGACATTACAGTGCAAGGCATCTCTCACTCCTCTCCTCCGAGGACAGGCAGGTGGCTGGGAGCTGATGAAATCACACCTTTTACCAATTCCTTCTCTCAGAATGGTCTCTCTCTCTCTCTCTCTCTCTCTCTCTCTCTCTCTCTCTCTCTCTCTCTCTCTCTCTCTCTCTCTCTCTGTGTGTCCCTCTCATTCTGTAGGAGCTCCTGAGTCATTTATTTCATAACCTCTCTGTTTTTACCTCATACTTGACATGTGATGTCAAACAGCGTGATAAATGTTAAAAGGCAGCAGTCATATTTTCATTCTTTGTTTTCCCGCATCCCCTGCCTACAGTACCGTTGGACCTTACTCAACATCGATTCTGTACAATGTAAAAAACAAAAATACAGTACACAGTTTTCCCATCTACACCCATCTACACCCATCTACACCTATCTACACCCAGGGTTGAGCCTAGTCAAGGTGCTACGACCACGACACCACACAGCCATCAATACATGGAAGCAGGTGGTCCTAGATGTTTGTGGCTGGTTCAGCCCCTGCCTCTAACTCTGATGTGGCTGGTTCAGCCCCTGCCTCTAACTCTGATGTGGCTGGTTCAGCCCCTGCCTCTAACTCTGATGAGGCTGGTTCAGCCTCTGCCTCTAACTCTGATGTGGCTGGTTCAGCCCCTGCCTCTAACTCTGATGTGGCTGGTTCAGCCCTGCCTCTAACTCTGATGAGGCTGGTTCAGTCCTGTCTCTAACTCTGATGTGGCTGGTTCAGCCCCTGCCTCTAACTCTGATGTGGCTGGTTCAGCCCTACCTCTAACTCTGATGTGGCTGGTTCAGCCCTGCCTCTAACTCTGATGTGGCTGGTTCAGCCATGCCTCTAACTCTGATGTGGCTGGTTCAGCCCTACCTCTAACTCTGATGTGGCTGGTTTAGCCCTGCCTCTAACTCTGATGTGGCTAGTTCAGCCCCTGCCTCTAACTCTGATGTGGCTAGTTCAACCCTGCCTCTAACTCTGATGTGGCTGGTTCAGCCCTACCTCTAACTCTGATGTGGCTGGTTCAGCCCTACCTCTAACTCTGATGTGGCTGGTTCAGCCCCTGCCTCTAACTCTGATGTGGCTGGTTCAGCCCCTAACTCTGATGTGGCTGGTTCAGCCCTGCCTCTAACTCTGATGTGGCTGGTTCAGCCCTGCCTCTAACTCTGATGTGGCTGGTTCAGCCCCTGCCTCTAACTCTGACGTGGCTGGTTCAGCCCTGCTTCTAACTTTGATGTGGCTGGTTCAGCCCTGCCTCTAACTCTGATGTGGCTGGTTCAGCCCCTGCCTCTAACTCTGATGTGGCTGGTTCAGCCCTACCTCTAACTCTGATGTGGCTGGTTCAGCCCTGCCTCTAACTCTGATGTGGCTGGTTCAGCCCTGCCTCTAACTCTGATGTGGCTAGTTCAGCCCTGCCTCTAACTCTGATGTGGCTGGTTCAGCCCTGCCTCTAACTCTGATGTGGCTGGTTCAGCCACATCGTTTACATTTCCTCTAGCATTGCAGAAATTTTACAAACTGACTTGTTGGAAAGGTGGCATCCTATGACGGTGCCACGTTGAAAGTCACTGAGCTCTTCTAGTAAAAGGCCATTCTACTGCCAATGTTTGTCTATGGAGATTGCATGGCTGTGTGCTCGATTTTATACGTCTGTCAGCAACGGGAGTGGTTGAAATAGAATCCACTAATTTGAAGGGGTGTCCACATACTTTTGTATATGTGACCGACAGGCTCGATTCGGTCTTATGAATCAAAATTTGAAAAGTTGTTTCTTACATTGAATTAAAGTAGAGACTCAGAGCTAGAAAATGGTATATTAAGCACTGCAGTTGAGGAACAATGGGAAAGTAATTCTGCTTTGAAAGTTGATAAACTTGTAACACCACTTTTGATCCGAGCGTTCTGACCTCACAACGGCAGTCAAGCACCCAAACTAACTAGCTGAGCTGGTTGGGCTGTTTTCATGTTATCCAGAGCTGGTTGGGCTGTTTTCATGTTATCCAGAGCTGGTTGGGCTGTTTTCATGTTATCCAGAGCTGGTTAGGCTGTTTACATGTTATCCAGAGCTGGTTAGGCTGTTTACATGTTATCCAGAGCTGGTTGGGCTGTTTTCATGTTATCCAGATCTGGTTGGGCTGTTTTCATGTTATCCAGAGCTGGTTGGGCTGTTTCCATGTTATCCAGAGCTGGTTAGGCTGTTTTCATGTTATCCAGAGCTGGTTGGGCTGTTTTCATGTTATCCAGAGCTGGTTGGGCTGTTTTCATGTTATCCAGAGCTGGTTAGGCTGTTTTCATGTTATCCAGAGCTGGTTAGGCTGTTTTCATGTTATCCAGAGCTGGTTAGGCTGTTTTCATGTTATCCAGAGATGGTCAGGCTGTTTTCATGTTATCCAGAGCTAGTTAGGCTGTTTACATGTTATCCAGAGTGTTGGTGACTGCAACTGTGCTGCTGGCAACAATTTAATTACGCATTTTTTCCAACGTTTACTGACACCGGCCGTATGCTGCGGGTGTTGAGAGTTTGTACGTTTTTCAGTTATTCTACTCTAACTCCACTGATTCCACTAACTCCACTGATTTCTAAACTCGTTCCTCCAGAAAGTGGAGAGCAACACTTTTGCAGCTCCACTATGTGATATTTTTCCCACCCCCAAAAAAGTGACCTACAAATACTGAGCAGCTCATGTTATAGACAGAAGCATGCTACCTGGCAGACCAATACAAACTCATCTCTTGGCATGTCCAGCCCACTCATGATCTCAGCCAATCATGGCTAGCGGCAAGGTTGCTCCGTTTTTCCATGGCTTACAGACTGGCATACACATTTGTTATTAAGGCACATGAAAGAGCACATGTTCCAGCAAGCATTTCTGCCAAAAAAAAAAAAAATACATTTAGATTTTTTAAAGAAATGTTTACGTTCAAATGGCGCTCCTGTGAAGTAGTGACGCGTGACATACGCGTAGTTTCCTGAAGCGACTCACATTACTAGTGTATTTTCATGTAGATGTTGTAGGTAGTAGGAGAGTATGTCAGTGTACTAGTTAGGATTTATATCTTCAGCAGTTCAGTACTATAGTAGTCTATTTAATAAAAATACATCAGTGTAACCTAAGGCCATCTACTGTAGGTAGATGGTGATTGCTAGGGGTACCCGGACACACAGAGGTCTACACAAGGAGCTGTTAGAGAGTAACTATGACAACAGGACTGAACCAGCCACATCAGAGTTAGAGGCAGGGCTGAACCAGCCACATCAGAGTTAGAGGCAGGGCTGAACCAGCCACATCAGAGTTAGAGGCAGGGCTGAACCAGCCACATCAGAGTTAGAGGCAGGGCTGAACCAGCCACACCAGAGTTAGAGGCAGGGGCTGAACCAGCCACATCAGAGTTAGAGGCAGGGCTGAACCAGCCACATCAGAGTTAGAGGTAGGGCTGAACCAGCCACATCAGAGTTAGAGACAGGACTGAACCAGCCACATCAGAGTTAGAGGCAGGGCTGAACCAGCCACATCAGAGTTAGAGGCAGGGCTGAACCAGCCACATCAGAGTTAGAGGCAGGGCTGAACCAGCCACATCAGAGTTAGAGGCAGGGCTGAACCAGCCACATCAGAGTTTGAGGCAGGGCTGAACCAGCCACATCAGAGTTAGAGGCAGGACTGAACCAGCCACATCAGAGTTAGAGGCAGGGCTGAACCAGCCACGTCAGAGTTAGAGGCAGGGCTGAACCAGCCACATCAGAGTTAGAGGCAGGGCTGAACCAGCCACATCAGAGTTAGAGGCAGGGCTGAACCAGCCACATCAGAGTTAGAGGCAGGACTGAACCAGCCACATCAGAGTTAGAGGCAGGGCTGAACCAGCCACATCAGAGTTAGAGGTAGGGCTGAACCAGCCAAATCAGAGTTAGAGGCAGGGCTGAACCAGCCACATCAGAGTTAGAGGCAGGGCTGAACCAGCCACATCAGAGTTAGAGGTAGGGCTGAACCAGCCACATCAGAGTTAGAGGTAGGGCTGAACCAGCCACATCAGAGTTAGAGGTAGGGCTGAACCAGCCACGTCATGCCAAGTGCCTTCAGAGCGCTGGTAAAGCTGAGGCATGGGGCCAGCAGATAAAACAACCCTGAAGGGGAAATGATTGTGTCCGTAATCACATTTATTTACGCAGCACAGCTCCACTGGGCAGAGGAAGACTGATGTCTTATCTAGCAGGGGATGGGGGAGAGAGAGGGATGGGCTTTACATCCTTCATGCTATACACACATAGCATGTGTGTGTGTGTGTGTGTGTGTGTGTGTGTGTGTGTGTCTGTACGTGAGTTGTTTTTCTGAGGCGACAGCACTGTTTAGGAATAATGTCACTGTCTGTCTCCTAAGCTTTTTCAGCACTATTTTTCATGGCTGTTAAATGCCAGACATCTGCTCTGACACCCCGTGACTAGCAACTGAAGAGTGGAGCTCAAGCAGAGATCAAAATACTACTGCTGCTGCTGCTCCTCTCTCTCTCTGTATTTCTGTCTGTCTCTCTTCTTCTGTCTCTCTTTCTCTCTCTATCTCCCTCTGTCTCTCTCTCTCTCTCTCTGTATTTCTGTCTGTCTCTCTTCTTCTGTCTCTCTTTCTCTCTCTATCTCGCCCTGTCTCTCTCTCTCTCTCTGTATTTCTGTCTGTCTCTCTTCTTCTGTCTCTCTTTCTCTCTCTATCTCCCTCTGTCTCTCTCTCTCTCTCTCTGTATTTCTGTCTGTCTCTCTTCTTCTGTCTCTCTTTCTCTCTCTATCTCCCTCTGTCTCTCTCTCTCTCTCTCTCTGTATTTCTGTCTGTCTCTCTTCTTCTGTCTCTCTTTCTCTCTCTATCTCCCTCTGTCTCTCTCTCTATCTCTCTGTATTTCTGTATTTCTGTCTGTATTTCTGTCTGTCTCTCTCTCTCTCTCTCTGTCTCTTTTTCTCTATCTCCCTCTGTCTCTCTGTCTCTATCTCTCTGTCTCTATTTCTCTCTCAATCTCCCTCTGTCTCTCTGTCTCTGTATCTGTCTCTGTCTCTCTGTCTCTCTCTGTCTCTCTTTCTCTATCTCCCTCTGTCTCTCTGTCTCTCTGTCTCTATCTCCCTCTGTCTCTCTGTCTCTGTATCTGTCACTGTCTCTCTGTCTCTCTCTATGTCTCTCTCCCTCTATCTCTCTGTCTCTCTTCTCTCTCTCTCTCTCTCTCTCTCTCTCTCTCTCTCTCTCTCTCTCTCTCTCTCTCTCTCTCTCTGTCTCTCTCTCTGCCTAGGAGACATGTTCAGCAGGATCTTCTTTCTTCTGGAGCCAGGAAGGAACACACTGGACACAGTGATTGAATCAACATTCAAATCAAATCACTTTTTATTTGTCACATTCGCCAAATACAACAGGTATAGACTTTATCATGAAATGCTGACTTACGAGCCCTTTCCCAACAGTGCAGAGTTAAACAGTAATTAAATATAAAATAGTAACATAATAGATCAAATGTACTGGGACCAGGTCAATGTGCAGGGTACCAGGTAGTGGAGGTACTGTACTGGGACCAGGTCAATGTGCAGGGTACCAGGTAGTGGAGGTAATATGTACTGGGACCAGGTCAATGTGCAGGGTACCAGGTAGTGGAGGTAATATGTACTGGGACCAGGTCAATGTGCAGGGTACCAGGTAGTGGAGGTACTATGTATTGGGACCAGGTCAATGTGCAGGGTACCAGGTAGTGGAGGTACTGTACTGGGACCAGGTCAATGTGCAGGGTACCAGGTAGTGGAGGTACTATGTACTGGGACCAGGTCAATGTGCAGGGTACCAGGTAGTGGAGGTACTATGTACTGGGACCAGGTCAATGTGCAGGGTACCAGGTAGTACCAGGTAGTGTCTGTCTCTCTTCTTCTGTCTCTCTTTCTCTATCCTCTATCTCCCTGTCTCTCTCTCTCTCTCTCTCTCTCTCTCTCTCTCTCTCTCTCTCTCTCTCTGTATTTCTGTCTGTCTCTCTTCTTCTGTCTCGCTTTCTCTCTCTATCAGGTACTATGTACTGGGACCAGGTCAATGTGCAGGGTACCAGGTAGTGGAGGTGACATGTACTGGGACCAGGTCAATGTGCAGGGTACCAGGTAGTGGAGGTAATATGTACTGGGACCAGGTCAATGTGCAGGGTACCAGGTAGTGGAGGTAATATGTACTGGGACCAGGTCAATGTGCAGGGTACCAGGTAGTGGAGGTAATATGTACTGGGACCAGGTCAATGTGCAGGGTACCAGGTAGTGGAGGTAATATGTACTGGGACCAGGTCAATGTGCAGGGTACCAGGTAGTGGAGGTAATATGTACTGGGACCAGGTCAATGTGCAGGGTACCAGGTAGTGGAGGTAATATGTACTGGGACCAGGTCAATGTGCAGGGTACCAGGTAGTGGAGGTAATATGTACTGGGACCAGGTCAATGTGCAGGGTACCAGGTAGTGGAGGTAATATGTACTGGGACCAGGTCAATGTGCAGGGTACCAGGTAGTGGAGGTAATATGTACTGGGACCAGGTCACTATTATTCCAGTCACAAGCAAGTCTCAATCCTCAAGGTCCATGTCTCAAATCGTGTCTCAAGTAGAACAAGTCAGGTCAAGACCAAATCGTTCTATCTGAGAGCAAGTCCAATGCCAGCTGTTGTAAACAAAGAGACATCCATGTCCTTGTACAGCCGGGACTTGGTAAAACATAGGATATTACAGTTCTTCAGGTCCCGTTGAAAGGATAGTCTCGAACGGAGCTCGTCCAGTTTATTCTCCAGTGACTCTACATTATCCAATAGAACAGAGGGTAGAGGGGGTTTACTCTCCGTCATAGTTTCTTTAGGGTTGCCCGCACGTCGGCCTCTATTTCACTGTCTCTTTCTCTTCCAATTGTTGGGGATTAGGGCGTGGTCCGGGGATTAGGGCGTGGTCCGGGGATTAGGGCGTGGTCCGGGGTGTTAGGCGTGGTCCGTGTTAGGGCGTGGTCCGGGGATTAGGGCGTGGTCTGGGGATTAGGGCGTGGTCCGGGGTGTTAGGGCGTGGTCCGGGGTATTAGGGCGTGGTCCGGGGTATTAGGGCGTGGTCCGGGCATTAGGGCGTGGTCCGGGGTGTTAGGGCGTGGTCCGGGGTGTTAGGGCGTGGTCCGGGGATTAGGGCGTGGTCTGGGGATTAGGGCGTGGTCCGGGGTGTTAGGGCGTGGTCCGGGGTATTAGGGCGTGGTCCGGGGTATTAGGGCGTGGTCCGGGGATTAGGGCGTGGTCCGGGGTATTAGGGCGTGGTCCGGGGTATTAGGGCGTGGTCCGGGGATTAGGGCGTGGTCCGGGGTATTAGGGCGTGGTCCGGGGATTAGGCGTGGTCCGGGGTGTTAGGGCGTGGTCCGGGTATTAGGGCGTGGTGGGGGCCTGATCCTAGATCAACACTCTCACAACGAGGCGTTGTGGATACGGGCCAAGACACAACATAGCAGCCTTTTATTTTTACCAATATCGATCTCAAGCATCTCTGTACTGAAATATAATTTTCTGTCCCAAAACCTTAAAAATACCAAGGTGGCCATTTCATGAATTAGCCTAAGAGGAAGCAATAGCCCTCAGTGACATATATATATATATATATATATATATATATTCATCGACTGCTTAATAAAAGGCTGTTTTATTGCCTACATGTATTATGCATAGACTAAATTAGATCGTGAGCTAATGGCGTATTGCAATGTGGTTTGGGGTACACAGCAAGGCACACTTACAGTCTCTTAATAGACTATTGTAACATTCATTGGGTACTATAGTCATCAAGCTAGTGTCGTTTAGTTCTACACAGTAGAATTGTTAGCTGTCTGGTTATCTAATATCCAGTGACTATGGTGATGTGCTTGACGCTGCCTGTGAACCGGCGGGAGTTATAATGGAAAGGAAAGGATATCAGGTCTTTATATAGACCAGTCAGAAAGGTGTATATAGAGCTGGAAAACAAACCTCTGCTCCCTATATAGTGTCCCTAATGGTGTCCTGCTCCCTATATAGTGTCCCTAATGGTACCCTGCTCCCTATATAGTGTCCCTAATGGTACCCTGCTCCCTATATAGTGTCCCTATTGGTGTCCTGCTCCCTATATAGTGTCCCTAATGGTACCCTGTTCCCTATATAGTGTCCCTAATGGTACCCTGCTCCCTATATAGTGTCCCTATTGGTGTCCTGCTCCCTATATAGTGTCCCTAATGGTATCCTGCTCCCTATATAGTGTCCCTTATGGTACCCTGCTCCCTATATCGGGTCCCTAATGGTGCCCTGCCCCCTATATATAGTGTCCCTAATGGTATCCTGCTCCCTATATAGTGTCCCTAATGGTGCCTTGCTCCCTATATAGTGTCCCTAATGATACCCTGCTCCCTATATAGTGTCCCTAATGGTACCCTGCTCCCTATATAGTGTCCCTAATGGTATCCTGCTCCCTATATAGTGTCCCTAATGGTACCCTGCTCCCTATATAGTTTCCCTAATGGTACCCTGCCCCCTATATAGTGCACTACTTTTAACCAGAGCTTTATGGATCCAAAATGCTCTACATCGGGAATATGGTGCCATTTGCTAGTGTGTGAGAGCAGTCAGAGTTAGTGTCTCAGTCTGTCAGAAAGTGACACAGTTGTCGTATGCTGACAACAGCTGCCTGGGAAGATAACAACAAGCACCTTTATCTCTCTTTCCCCTCTTCTCCTCTCTTCTCATCTCTTCTCCTCTTCTCTCTTTCCTCTCTTCTCATCTCTTCTCATCTCTCCTCTCTTCTCCTCTCTTCTCTCTTCTCCTCTCTTCTCCTCTCTTCTCTCTTCTCCTCTCTTCCTCTGTCTTCTACTCTCTTCTCATCTCTTCTCCTCTCGTCTCCCCTCTTCTCTCTTCCCCCTCTTTTCAATTATTCTCTCTTTTCATCTCTTCTCCTCTTTCCTCTTAATCTCTTCTCCTCTCTTCTCCTCTCATCTCTTCTCCTCTTTCCTCTCTTCTCATCTCTTCTCCTGTCTTTCCTCTCATGTCTCTTTCCTCTCTCGTTCCTCTCTTTTCCTAACACAAAGCACATTCTGTCAGACTGGCAGCTACCTCTCACATTATCATGGAAACAAAAAACTCTGACTTGTTATTGTGCTGAATTCTTCAGGTAGAAACTAAAACAGCCAGATCAGAGGGAGACATGTCTCCTCCTCCTCCTCCTCCTCCTCCTTCTTGTTCTCCTCCCCCTCCCCTCATCCTCCTGCCTCTTCCTTTCCCCATCCCCTCTTCCTCCTCCCCTCCTCCGTCTTCCCTCATCCTCCTCTCTCCTCCTGTCCCTACCTTTAATACTACAAAACGCTACAGAACACAACACAACTTTAGTCAGAATCAGTATGCAATAAACTCTTGAGTTTTGGAATTCAGATTTGTAAAAATACCCAGAGTCTGTAAGAAATCCAACGTTATGATTGGGGGGTTAGAGGGGGATAAATCAGGGAAATTACAGACAGATATTAAACATGTTTAATGAACCCACGGAATAAGAGTGGAAAACAACCTTGGTTACCTGCGGTATCAATATAACATTCATGAGTAGGATTTAACCGGGTCTCCCTCTGAGCCCTGAGAAGACAGAGCGTTGTCAGACGGCACACATTTAGCATAAATCCTGCCACATTGAACCTGGCCATCCTCCTCTCATTCCTTGTATACTTCCGCTGGTCTCTTCTATCTGACCTGATCCAGCTTGCCCAAAACAGAAAGTTATTTAGTGATTGTTGTATTTGTATTTTATAAAGAAAACTCACAGCTGACTGGTGTTGATGGGTGTCACTGTATATTCATACCAACAGGAAGTAGGAAGTACATCTTTAATAGTTAGTCACACAGGTCGATGATGACAAAATTGACTTTTATTTTTAGAAAACACTTTATTGGCACCATTTAGCTGCAAAAATCCAATGCCAACAAGGTAATATTACATATGACGATGACATTTCGACGTAGAAGAAATGTGGAAATAGTGGACACCCTTGCCTTGTTCCACGGGCGTGGACGTCAAAGACATTTTCCCATTGCTCTAGACGACATAAAAGGAAAGTTGAAATATTACCAGCCACTTGTAGCTCTATGTAACTCTATGTAGCTCTATGTAACTCTATGTAGCTCTATGTAACTCTATGTAGCTCTATGTTACTCTATGTAGCTCTATGTAACTATATGTAGCTCTATGTAACGCTATGTAGCTATATGTAACTCTATGTAACTCTATGTAGCTCTGTGTAACTCTATGTAGCTATATATAACGCTATGTAGCTCTATGTAACTATATGTAACTATATGTAACTATATGTAACTATATGTAATTCTATGTAGCTCTATGTAACTCTATGTAGCTCTATGTAACTATATGTAGCTCTATGTAACTCTATGTAGCTATATGTAACGCTATGTAGCTCTATGTAACTATATGTAACTATATGTAACTCTATGTAGCTCTATGTAACTATATGTAACTATATGTAACTCTATGTAGCTCTATGTAACTCTATGTACGTATATGTAGCTCTGTGTAGCTCTATGTAACTGTATGTAACTCTATGTAACTCTATGTAACTATATGTAGCTCTATGTAACTCTATGTAGCTATATGTAACGCTATGTAGCTCTATGTAACTATATGTAACGCTATATAGCTCTATGTAACTCTATGTAACCTTATGTAGCTCTATGTAGCTCTATGTAGCTCTATGTAACTCTATATTAATTGGACAATTTTTCTAGGTGAAATAGCTGTCTATCTGTTGAATGAATCAAGCCATCTGGCCATGTGAAATAGTCTTGGCATGTCAATCTGATAATTAGGCCAGGTAAAATAGCTGTCAGTCTAATGTGCGTCCTGTATGGCACCCTTTTCCCTACATTGTGCATCCATAGGGCTCTGGTCAAAAGGAGTGCACTATATAGGGAATAGGATACCATTTTCGACGCATCCTTTGACGTGCTGTGAGTCATGAATTGTGTGAATAGGAGGCTAATAAGCAGCATATTTTAATCAACTGAAAGATCAGGAGCCTCTCTCTCGCTGTCTCTCTCGCTCTGTCTTTCTCTCTGTCTCTCTCTGTCTCTCTCTCTGTCTCTCTGTCTCTCTCTCTCTGTCTCTCTCTCGCTGTCTCTCTCTCTCTCTCTTTCTCTGTCTCTCTGTCTCTCTCTCTGTCTCTCTGTCTCTCTCTCTGTTTCTCTTGTTCTCTCATTCCTTTCTGCATGTGATGGGTAATGGAAAATCACCAAGCTAATGGCGTGGTGCCTGCACTGTTTTTAAGTTTAAATAGACCACTTTGTCGGGTTTCAGTGTTTACACTGTGATTACCTTTGGGTGACCTCTGCCATTTTGGAGTACTTTACAATGTGTGTTCACAAACTGCTTAATTTACTTCAACTTTTTTAGCTTGATTGTTTTATCTGGTTTCTTAGCTACAGTCATTGTCAAAACATATTTTAATGAATACCCAGCACACAGTATATGCAATCATTCAACAAACACCCAATCCTCAAATGTGTTGTTCCCTCTCTTCAGTTTTAATCTAACACAGACAAAGACAAACACTACCCTACAGACCTAGAATTACAATTTATATTCTCCGCCATATAGTCACACAACGCCTGAAGAGTTAAATCTCCAGATTACGATGTCATCTCCTGTGAAAACCTATTGATTTATCGATGGCTCTTTACAGTGCTGTGTCTCCCCCGGTTACGCAATTACTTAAAGAGAGAGGTCGGTCTGATGTGAACGATGACATTTAATAGATAACTACGTAATCAGAGCCTGGCAGTGGAATAAGCAGTACCACGTCTAAGGCTGTTTTTAATCGGTTTGTATATATAATAATATAACAATAGTTACAGAATATAGATGATATTTAAACCCTGCATGCATATATGAGTGCCCTAGAGTTATGTACAGTCCCTTCGGGAAAGTATTCAGACCCCTTGACTTTTTCCACGTTTGTTACGTTTACAGCCTTATTCTAAAATTTATAAAATATAATTTTTTCCTCAGCAATCTAGACACATCACAATACCCCATAATGACATCACAATGCCCCATAATGACAAAGCAAAAACCGTTTTTTGTTTACAAATGTATTACATAAATATTCAGACCCTTGAGATGTTTCTACAACTTGATTGGAGTCCACCTGTGGCAAATTCAATTGATTGGACATGATATGGAAAAGCACACACTTGTCTATATAAGGTCCCACAGTTGACAGTGCATGTCAGAGAAAAAACCAATCCACGTCCGAGACAGGATTGTGTCAAGGCACAGATCTGGGGAAGGGTACCAAATAATGTCTGCAGCATTGAAGGTCCCCAAGAACACAGTGGCCTCTGTCATTCTTAAATGGATAAAGTTTGGAACCACCAAGGCTCTTCCTAGAGCTGGCCGCCCAGCCAAACTGAGCAATCAGGGGAGAAGGGCCTTGGTCAGGGAGGTGAACAAGAACCCGATGGTCACTCTGACAGAGCTCCAGAGTTCCTCTGTGGCGATGGGACAACCATCTATGCAGCACTCCACCAATCAGACCTTCATGGTCGAGTAGCCAGACGGAAGCCACTCCTCAGTAAAAGGCACATGACAGCCCGCTTGGAGTTTGCCAAAAGGCACCTAAAGACTCTCAGACCATGAGAAACAAGATTCTCTGGTCTGATGAAACCAAGATTGAACTCTTTGGCCTGAATGCCAAGCGTCACATCTGGAGGAAACCTGGCACCATCCCTACGGTGAAGCATGGTGGTGGAAGCATCATGCTGTGGGGATGTTCTTCAGCGGCAGGGACTGGGAGACTAGTCAGGATATAGGCAAAGATGAACGTAGCAAAGTACAGAGAGATCCTTGATGAAAACCTGCTCCAGAACGCTCAGGACCTCAGACTGGGGCGAAGGTTCACCTTCCAACAGGACAATGACCCTAAGCACACAGCCAAGACAATGCAGGAGTGGATTCGGGACAAGTCTCTGAATGTCCTTGAGTGGCCCAGCCAGAGCCCGGACTTGAACCCGATCTAACATCTCTGGAGAGAACAGAAAATAGCTGTGCAGCAACGCTCCTCATCCAACCTGGCAGAGCTTGAGAGGATCTGCAGAGAGGAATAGGAGAAACTCCAGGTGTGCCAAGCGTGTAGCGTCATACCCAAGAAGACGCCAGACTCTCCAAAACCGTCACCTCGGGAGCCGCTCCCTAAGAAGTTAAGGCAGTATTCACTGCCAAAGGTGCTTCAACAAAGTATTGAGTAAATGGTCTGAATACTTGCTGTATGTAAATGTAAAACATGTTTGATGTATATGATACCATTCCACGTATTACGCTCCAGCCACGAGCCCATCCTCCCCATTTAAGGTGCCACCAACCTCCTGTGTTGTATAGAAGATATTTACACCCTGTATATATGTCATAAATCTCCGACTGTAAATCTCTCAGTTGAGTCACTGACAACAACAAAAAAACACCAACAAAATGGCCACCGCAATATCGTGATCGATGGCCCTTGTTTGCTTATAATTTCTTGGTCTTTATAATTGTCCTCAATAGGTAGGAAACACTACCTCATAAATCAGAGACCCTTCCAATGGCGCCATGATCGCTCAGGTCATTGGACGGCTCGCCTTCTGTACACAAACATTTACCCAGGTCTCCCCCGGCCAGCGAACACCTGTCTAACCTGTCTCACCCCTGGCAGAGGATTGGTAGAGAGCAGGAGAAGAGCAGGAGAGGAGAGGTGGCACGGAAAACCAGAGAAGATCAGTCTCCTCAGTGGGAACTCTGTGCTGAGTTGAGCTGCCTGCTGTTGGAACTGGTTCAAGGCCAGAATCTGAGCTTAAAGCTATTATTAGGCCAAGAAATATTCTAGGAATATACAGTTGAAGTCGGAAGTTTACATACACTTAGGTTGGAGTCATTAAAACTAGTTTTTCAACCACTCCACAAATTTATTGTTGACAGACTATAGTTTTGGCAAGTCGGTTAGGACATCTACTTTGTGCATGACACAAGTAATTTTTCCAACAATTGTTTACAGACAGATTATTTCACTCATAATTCACTGTATCACAATTCCAGTGGGTCAGAAGTTTACACACACTAAGTTGACAGCTTGGAAAATTCCAGAAAATGATGTCAATTAGCCTATCAGAAGCTTCTAAAGCCATGACATCATTTTCTGGAATTTTCCAAGCTAGTCAATTGGAGGTGTACCTGTAGATTTATTTCAAGGCCTACCTTCAAACTCAGTGCCTCTTTGCTTGACATCATGGGAAAATCAAAAGAAATCAGCCAAGACCTCAGAAAAAAATGGTAGACCTCCACAAGTCTGGTTCATCCTTGGGAGCAATTTCCAAATGCCTGAAGGTACCACGTTCATCTGTACAAACAATAGTATGCAAGTATAAACACCATGGGACCATGCAGCTGTCATACCGCTCAGGAAGGAGACGCGTTCTGTCTCCTAGAGATGAACATACCTTGTTGTGCGAAAAGTGCAAATCAATCCCAGAACAACAGCAAAGGACCTTGTGAAGATGCTGGAGGAAACAGGTACAAAAGTATCTATATCCACAGTAAAACGAGTCCTATATCGACATAACCTGAAATGCCGCTCAGCAAGGAAGAAGCCACTGCTCCAAAACCTCCATAAAAAAAGCCAGACTACAGTTTGCAACTGCACATGGGGACAAAGATCGTACTTTTTTGAGAAATGGTGGAAAAAATGCAGCCGAAGTCCAACGAGAGCGGATACAAATTCATTGCTTTAACTAATTATGACAAATGTTAAGAAAATTCTGAGCAATGCAATAAATTAATAACTTCTCAAATAAGTTACGTTACACGTTATATTGGCTGACAGTTTGTTAGCTACGCTGTCCTTACGAACTGCATAGCGTATCATTACAGCAGTATGTACCGGTATGTTAGCTACGCTGTCCTTACTAACCGCACAGCATATCATTACAGCAGTATGTACCGGTATGTTAGCTACACTGTCCTTACTAACCACATAGCATATCATTACAGCAGTAGGTACCGGTATGTTAGCTACGCTGTCCTTACTAACCACACAGCATATCATTACAGCAGTATGTACCGGTATGTTAGCTACGCTGTCCTTACTAACCGCATAGCATATCATTACAGCAGTATGTACCGGTATGTTAGCTACACTGTCCTTACTAACCACATAGCATATCATTACAGCAGTATGTACCGGTATGTTAGCTACGCTGTCCTTACTAACCACACAGCATATCATTACAGCAGTATGTACCGGGTATGTTAGCTACGCTGTCCTTACTAACCACATAGCATATCATTACAGCAGTATGTACCGGTATGTTAGCTACGCTGTCCTTACTAACCACATAGCATATCATTACAGCAGTATGGAGCGGTATGTTAGCTACGCTGTCCTTACTAACCACATAGCATATCATTACAGCAGTATGGAGCGGTATGTTAGCTACGCTGTCCTTACTAACCACATAGCATATCATTACAGCAGTATGTACCGGGTATGTTAGCTACGCTGTCCTTACTAACCACACAGCATATCATTACAGCAGTATGTACCGGGTATGTTAGCTACGCTGTCCTTACTAACCACATAGCATATCATTACAGCAGTATGTACCGGGTATGTTAGCTACGCTGTCCTTACTAACCACATAGCATATCATTACAGCAGTATGTACCGGGTATGTTAGCTACCTTGCTAACGTAGCGTTAGTTGGCTATAACTTATATGCTATCTAATTACCCGACGCCTTTCGGCTTGATTATTCACATCATTCTTAGCTTAGCTAAGTGGTATAGTTGTCATGCGTTCTTAAATGGACATTGATCATTCGCTCTGGCTATCTACTCCGATTTCTCGGTGTGTCAGAGCGCAGAATAACCTTTTTTTTTTTTGTTACCAATGCCCAATGTATAGTATAGTATGTAGTATATTGTATGTTAGTATGGGTATATTCGAACACAGTGTATGAAACACAATTTCAAATGTTACAGAAGACCGAATTGAAGTGGTGGGTCACATACAGTCTATTTTGTTCAAATATTCAGCTTTTTGCTGCTACAGTCATGATGGAAACACTATGTATTTTTTTGTGAATCGTTCCTAAACAATCCAAGGACCATAGTGACATTAAGTTTTAGACGATGGTGCGCTATAGAGGTTGGCACCATGGTGACCGAAGCTTTTAAAAAATCCTCTTTTGGACCTGCCTTCCAGAGACTGAACTAAATGTACAATACTTCCAACACTTATACAACACTGACTCCATCACCTCATACTGTTATACCTAATAGGAACACCCTCTCTGCTGTGCTATAGCCCAATCCTAGTCTTTAATTAGTCAAATTGCACTCGGTGAATTAGTGAAAACCCCCAGTAACACAGCAGCAGCAGCAGTGTTAAGATAATTGGTCCTGAATCAAATGAACATTTTTTAATTAACCTGTTAATTGAAACGGCAACGTCTGGATTGAAGGGGCATTGTGTTAAGATAAAAATATAAGGTGTAAAAAACTAAACTTTATAAATTGAAGACGATTGAATTGAAAACACACGATTTCACATCTACAACCATTTAGCAGCTTCTTTATTGGCTTGAAATTAAACATTAGAAAGTGTTGTTATGGTGAGAATCTGAATCAAACTTGGAGATTAGAATACTAGCCTGTTTCACAATGTACTTCACTTCATGTTGATTAGAATACTAGCCTGTTTCACAATGTACTTCACTTCATGTTGATTAGAATACTAGCCTGTTTCATGATGATCTTCACTTCATCTTGATTAGAATACTAGCCTGTTTCATGATGAACTTCACTTCATCTTGATTAGAATACTAGCCTGTTTCATGATGTACTTCACTTCATCTTGATTAGAATACTAGCCTGTTTCATGATGAACTTCACTTCATCTTGATTACAATACTAGCCTGTTTCATGATGTACTTCACTTCATCTTGATTAGAATACTAGCCTGTTTCATTATGTACTTCACTTCATCTTGATTAGAATACTAGCCTGTTTCATTATGTACTTCACTTCATCTTGATTAGAATACTAGCCTGTTTCATGATGAACTTCACTTCATGTTGATTACAATACTAGCCTGTTTCATGATGAATTTCACTTCATCTTGATTAGAATACTAGCCTGTTTCATTATGTACTTCACTTCATCTTGATTAGAATACTAGCCTGTTTCATGATGTACTTCACTTCATCTTGATTAGAATACTAGCCTGTTTCATGATGTACTTCACTTCATCTTGATTACAATACTAGCCTGTTTCATGATGAACTTCACTTCATCTTGATTAGAATACTAGCCTGTTTCATTATGTACTTAACTTCATCTTGATTAGAATACTAGCCTGTTTCATGATGTACTTCACTTCATCTTGATTATTATACTAGCCTGTTTCATTATGTACTTCACTTCATCTTGATTAGAATACTAGCCTGTTTCATGATGTACTTCACTTCATCTTGATTAGAATACTAGCCTGTTTCATGATGAACTTCAATTCATCTTGATTAGAATACTAGCCTGTTTCATGATGAACTTCACTTCATCTTGATTAGAATACTAGCCTGTTTCATGATGTACTTCACTTCGTGTTGATTAGAATACTAGCCTGTTTCATTATGTACTTCACTTCATCTTGATTAGAATACTAGCCTGTTTCATGATGTACTTCACTTCATCTTGATTAGAATACTAGCCTGTTTCATGATGTACTTCACTTCGTGTTGATTAGAATACTAGCCTGTTTCATGATGTACTTCACTTCGTGTTGATTAGAATACTAGCCTGTTTCATGATGTACTTCACTTCGTGTTGATTAGAATACTAGCCTGTTTCATGATGTACTTCACTTCGTGTTGATTACAATACTAGCCTGTTTCATGATGTACTTCACTTCATCTTGATTAGAATACTAGCCTGTTTCATGATGTACTTCACTTCATCTTGATTAGAATACTAGCCTGTTTCATGATGTACTTCACTTCATCTTGATTATTATACTACCCTGTTTCATTATGTACTTCACTTCATCTTGACTATTATACTAGCCTGTTTCATGATATACTTCACTTCATCTTGATTATTATACTAGCCTGTTTCATGATGTACTTCACTTTATGTTGATAGATACATACATTAGAAGAACCAACAGCCCTCTGGAGTAATGTGCATCCCAAACGGAACCCTATTCCCTATATAGTGCACTACTGTTGACCAGGGTGCCACCCTATTCCCTATATAGTACACTACTGTTGACCAGGGTGGCACCCTATTCCCTAT
>CM059789.1:2791304-2828804 GCA_030435695.1 Brachymystax lenok tsinlingensis
GATAATGTATCTCCCTGGACTAAATGACTAAATGACTAAATGACAACATTTAAAGTTGTGTTTCTGTGGTGTAAATTGTCAAGCACTGCGGTTGTGTTATTAACATAACACACTTATCTGCCTAGCTGAACACAGAGTTCAGATATCAGACGGAGAGAGAGAGAGAGAGAGAGAGAGAGAGAGAGAGAGAGAGAGAGAGAGAGAGAGAGAGAGAGAGAGAGAGAGAGAGAGAGAGAGAGAGAGAGAGAGAGAGAGAGAGAGAGAGAGAGAGAGAGAGAGAGAGAGAGAGAGAGAGAGAGAGAGCAGAGAGAGAGGGAGAGAATGAGAGTGAGGGAGAGAGAGAGAGAGAGCAGAGAGAGAGAGAGGGAGAGAATGAGAGTGAGAGGGAGAGAGAGAGAGGGAGAGGGAGAGAGCAGAGAGAGAGGGAGAGAATGAGAGAGAGCAGAGAGAGAGAGAGGGAGAGAATGAGAGGAGAGGAGAGAGGGAGAGAGGAGAGGAAGAGAGCAGAGTGAGAGAGAGAGAGAGGGAGAGAGGAGAGAGAGAGAGAGAGAGAGAGGAGAGGAGAGAGACAGAGGAGAGAGAGAGAGAGAGAGGGGGGAGAGAGAGTATATGGGAGGAGAGAGAGAGAGAGAGAGGGAGAGAATGAGAGTGAGAGGGAGAGAGAGAGAGGGAGAGGGAGAGAGCAGAGGGAGAGAGAGAGAGAGTGAGAGGGAGAGAGAGTGAGAGAGGGAGAGAGAGAGGGAGGAGGAGAGAGAGCAGAGGGAGAGAGAGAGAGAGAGAGAGAGAGAGAGAGAGAGAGAGGGAGAGAATGAGAGAGGTTCTAGACAAGAACTGTGCATTCAGAGTACGTTGTTGACGCAGGCAGAGTGGTTTGGTTGTGACATGGCTGTCAGAAACATGCTAGATTTGGAAGGCTGCTCTACTACCATGGTGACAGTGGAAGACGTTCTTAGAGGGAAATTCTCTCTACGATTCATTTCCAGCAGTGACTAAGTATGCATCCCAAATGGCAACCTATTCCCTATGTAGTACACTACTTTAGACCATGTAGTCCTTATGTAGTGCACTACTTTTAGGGAATAGGGTGCCATTAGGGTGCCATTAGGGATGCCATCTAAGACCCTTCTGTGTAAGGATGCAGGATCACACACACACACACATGTTGTGTACACTGGCTAAATATAAGAGCTGGACATGCAGATAAATGGACGTTACTTTGAAAAGTAGTTCACTACGTCCATACCATCATAGGTAAATATGAATTGTCATGGAATATAAATTGCAAGAACAGAGAGCAATTTGAGGTGATATGTTAATTAACAGAATGTGTAATGTATCCTATTAATCACGTTTCAGGTGAGAAATCAGGCAGGTGTGATGTAGACTTCACCCATATTTTATTTTTGCAAAAACAGTAGTGTGTAGTTCCAGTAGTTAGCTACACCGCTACATGGTACAACAGTAGTGTGTAGTTCCAGTAGTTAGCTACACCGCTACATGGTACAACAGTAGCGTGTAGTTCCAGTAGTTAGCTACACCGCTACATGGTAAAACAATAATTAACTACTGAAAACACTACCTACATTAGAATATAGTTCAACTACCACCAAGCTACTGCTAAATATAGTTCAACTACCACCAAGCTACTGCTAAATATAGTTCAACTACCACCAGGCTACTGCTAAATATAGTTCAACTACCACCAGGCTACTGCTAAATATAGTTCAACTACCACCAAGCTACTGCTAAATATAGTTCAACTACCACCAAGCTACTGCTAAATATAGTTCAACTACCACCAGGCTACTGCTAAATATAGTTCAACTACCACCAGGCTACTGCTAAATATAGTTCAACTACCACCAAGCTACTGCTAAATATAGTTCAACTACCACCAAGCTACTGCTAAATATAGTTCAACTACCACCAAAGCTACTGCTAAATATAGTTCAACTACCACCAAGCTACTGCTAAATATAGTTCAACTACCACCAGGCTACTGCTAAATATAGTTCAACTACCACCAGGCTACTGCTAAATATAGTTCAACTACCACCAAGCTACTGTTAAATATAGTTCAACTACCACCAGGCTACTGCTAAATATAGTTCAACTACCACCAAGCTACTGCTAAATATAGTTCAACTACCACAAGCTACTAGCAAATATAGTTCAACTACCACCAGGCTACTGCTAAATATAGTTCAACTACCACCAAGCTACTGCTAAATATAGTTCAACTACCACCAAGCTACTACTAAATATAGTTCAACTACCACCAGCTACTGTACTAAATATAGTTCAACTACCACCAAGCTATATAGTTCAACTACCACCAGGCTACTACTAAACATAGTTCAACTACCACCAAGTTACTGCTAAATATAGTTCAACTACCACCCAGGCTATTTGATAAATATAGTTCAACTACCAAGCTTACTGTTAAATATAGTTCAACTACCATCACAACTTTAAATATAGTTCAACTACCACCAAGCTACTGCTTAAATATAGTTAAACCACCAGGCTACTGCTAAATATAGTTCAACTACCAATATAGTTCAACTGCTAAATATAGTTACTACCACCAAGCTACTGCTAAATATAGTTCAACTACCACAAGCTACTGCTAAATATAGTTCAACACTGAGCTAAATATAGTTCAACTACCATTACGCTAAATATAGTTCAACTGCTACTGCTAAATATAGTTCAACTACCTAAATATAGTTCAACTACTGCAAGCTACTGTTAAATATAGTTCTACCACTATATAAGCTACTGCTAAATATAGTTCAACTACCACCAGGCTACTGCTAAATATAGTTCAACTACCACCAAGCTACTGCTAAATATAGTTCAACTACCACCAAGCTACTGCTAAATATAGTTCAACTACCACCAAGCTACTGCTAAATATAGTTCAACTACCACCAAGCTACTGCTAAATATAGTTCAACTACCACCAAGCTACTGCTAAATATAGTTCAACTACCACCAAGCTACTGCTAAATATAGTTCAACTACCACCAAGCTACTGCAAATATAGTTCAACTACCACCAAGCTACTGCTAAATATAGTTCAACTACCACCAAGCTACTGCTAAATATAGTTCAACTACCACCAAGCTACTGCTAAATATAGTTCAACTACCACCAGGCTACTGCTAAATATAGTTCAACTACCACCAAGCTACTGCTAAATATAGTTCAACTACCACCAAGCTACTGCTAAATATAGTTCAACTACCACCAAGCTACTGCTAAATATAGTTCAACTACCACCAAGCTACTGCTAAATATAGTTCAACTACCACCAGGCTACTGCTAAATATAGTTCAACTACCACCAAGCTACTGCTAAATATAGTTCAACTACCACCAAGCTACTGCTAAATATAGTTCAACTACCACCAGGCTACTGCTAAATATAGTTCAACTACCACCAGGCTACTGCTAAATATAGTTCAACTACCACCAAGCTACTGCTAAATATAGTTCAACTACCACCAAGCTACTGCTAAATATAGTTCAACTACCAAGCTACTGCTAAATATAGTTCAACTACCACCAAGCTACTGCTAAATATAGTTCCAACTACCACCAAGCTACTGCTAAATATAGTTCAACTACCACCAGGCTACTGCTAAATATAGTTCAACTACCACCAAGCTACTGCTAAATATAGTTCAACTACCACCAAGCTACTGCTAAATATAGTTCAACTACCACCAAGCTACTGCTAAATATAGTTCAACTACCACCAAGCTACTGCTAAATATAGTTCAACTACCACCAAGCTACTGCTAAATATAGTTCAACTACCACCAAGCTACTGCTAAATATAGTTCAACTACCACCAAGCTACTGCTAAATATAGTTCAACTACCACCAGGCTACTGCTAAATATAGTTCAACTACCACCAAGCTACTGCTAAATATAGTTCAACTACCACCAGGCTACTGCTAAATATAGTTCAACTACCACCAAGCTACTGTTAAATATAGTTCAACTACCACCAAGCTACTGCTAAATATAGTTCAACTACCACCAGGCTACTGCTAAATATAGTTCAACTACCACCAAGCTACTGTTAAATATAGTTCAACTACCACCAAGCTACTGTTAAATATAGTTCAACTACCACCAGGCTACTGCTAAATATAGTTCAACTACCACCAAGCTACTGCTAAATATAGTTCAACTACCACCAAGCTACTGTTAAATATAGTTCAACTACCACCAAGCTACTGCTAAATATAGTTCAACTACCACCAGGCTACTGCTAAATATAGTTCAACTACCACCAAGCTACTGCTAAATATAGTTCAACTACCACCAAGCTACTGCTAAATATAGTTCAACTACCACCAAGGCTACTGCTAAATATAGTTCAACTACCACCAGGCTACTGCTAAATATAGTTCAACTACCACCAAGCTACTGCTAAATATAGTTCAACTACCACCAAGCTACTGCTAAATATAGTTCAACTACCACCAAGCTACTGTTAAATATAGTTCAACTACCACCAGGCTACTGCTAAATATAGTTCAACTACCACCAAGCTACTGCTAAATATAGTTCAACTACCACCAAGCTACTGTTAAATATAGTTCAACTACCACCAAGCTACTGCTAAATATAGTTCAACTACCACCAAGCTACTGCTAAATATAGTTCAACTACCACCAAGCTACTGCTAAATATAGTTCAACTACCACCAAGCTACTGCTAAATATAGTTCAACTACCACCAAGCTACTGTTAAATATAGTTCAACTACCACCAAGCTACTGCTAAATATAGTTCAACTACCACCAAGCTACTGTTAAATATAGTTCAACTACCACCAAGCTACTGCTAAATATAGTTCAACTACCACCAAGCTACTGCTAAATATAGTTCAACTACCACCAAGCTACTGCTAAATATAGTTCAACTACCACCAGGCTACTGCTAAATATAGTTCAACTACCACCAAGCTACTGCTAAATATAGTTCAACTACCACCAAGCTACTGTTAAATATAGTTCAACTACCACCAAGCTACTGCTAAATATAGTTCAACTACCACCAGGCTACTGCTAAATATAGTTCAACTACCACCAAGCTACTGCTAAATATAGTTCAACTACCACCAGCTACTGCTAAATATAGTTCAACTACCACCAAGCTACTGCTAAATATAGTTCAACTACCACCAGGCTACTGCTAAATATAGTTCAACTACCACCAAGCTACTGCTAAATATAGTTCAACTACCACCAAGCTACTGCTAAATATAGTTCAACTACCACCAAGCTACTGCTAAATATAGTTCAACTACCACCAAGCTACTGCTAAATATAGTTCAACTACCACCAAGCTACTGCTAAATATAGTTCAACTACCACCAAGCTACTGCTAAATATAGTTCAACTACCACCAGGCTACTGCTAAATATAGTTCAACTACCACCAGGCTACTGCTAAATATAGTTCAACTACCACCAGGCTACTGCTAAATATAGCTAACTACTAGTTGATCTACTTGTAGCTCACTACTTCCTAACACTATTTGCTATTTTGCAGTGCTTTGCTTCAATAAGCCCACTGGTTCGTCCCAAATTACACCCTATTCTCTATACAGTACACTACTTTTGACCAGTGCCCTACTATTATGTGGTAAATAGGGCACAATTATGTTGTGAATAGGGTAGCATTGTGTGGGCACCATTATGTTGTGAATAGGGTACCATTATGTTGTGAATAGGGTACCATTATGGTGTGAATAGGGTACCATTATGTTGTGAATAGGGTAGCATTGTGTTGTGAATAGGGTAGCATTGTGTTGTGAATAGGGTAGCATTGTGTTGTGAATAGGGTACCATTATGTTGTGAATAGGGTACCATTATGTTGTGAATAGGGTACCATTATGTTGTGAATAGGGTACCATTATGTTGTGAATAGGGTACCATTATGTTGTGAATAGGGTAGCATTGTGTTGTGAATAGGGTACCATTATGTTGTGAATAGGGTACCATTATGTTGTGAATAGGGTAGAATTGTGTTGTGAATAGGGTAGCATTGTGTTGTGAATAGGGTACCATTATGTTGTGAATAGGGTACCATTATGTTGTGAATAGGGTAGAATTGTGTTGTGAATAGGGTACCATTATGTTGTGAATAGGGTACCATTATGTTGTGAATAGGGTACCATTATGTTGTGAATAGGGTACCATTATGTTGTGAATAGGGTACCATTATGTTGTGAATAGGGTAGAATTGTGTTGTGAATAGGGTAGCATTGTGTTGTGAATAGGGTACCATTATGTTGTGAATAGGGTAGCATTGTGTTGTGAATAGGGTACCATTATGTTGTGAATAGGGTACCATTATGTTGTGAATAGGGTAGCATTGTGTTGTGAATAGGGTACCATTGTGTGGGCACCATTATGTTGTGAATAGGGTACCATTTGGGATTCAGTCCATGGTGTACTTGATTTCCATATGAGCCATTTGACTGTGTGGATGCAGAATCAATATTGCATATCTAGAATTCATGAATTCTGAGAAGGATTGTTTAAAACTGAGCGGTTGATAACAGAACCATGAATGCCAAGTAATTTCTCTCAAAGCTGGTTGGGTGACTCTGCAGGGTCTGCCGTCTGTGTGTGCGAGTGTGAGAGCGTGTTTTTCTGTGTCTGTGTGTGTGTGTGTGTCTGACCTACAGCAGTCTATCTGTAGTGAATGGGCCTCTAGAGAGTTTAACTGAATTGGACTCATTTCCTTTCTTCTGGAGAGAGAGAAGAGTCTCAGAGCCACATTCCGTCTTGGTCTCTTCAGTTTCTGTGTGTGCCCCTCTATATTCCGGCCATGGCTGCACAGAAGACTGGGACTGGCTTGGGCCTTGTGCAATCACGCCACAATTCCTAGAAAAATACAGTGCTTCTTCTTGTTGTTTTGGATTCAAGCTCTCAATACGGTCTAGAGCTGTCCCTTCTTTTAGAGTACCTGACAATCACATTTGTTTGAATAGACCACACACACACACACACACACACACACACACACACACACACACACACACACACACACACACACACACACACACACACACACACACACACACACACACACATACACACACAGACACACACACTCTGCCCCCTCCCCCCCTACTCCCATTGGTGGTCTCTGAGGCCATTAGAGCCAATCCATCACTCTTATCCTCCAGCCAGCTGTTGTATAGTAAACACTGTCCCCCTGTTATGCTCCAGCCAGCTGTCGTATAGTTAACACTGTCCCCCTGTTATGCTCCAGCCAGCTGTCGTATAGTTAACACTGTCCCCCTGTTATCCTCCAGCCAGCTGTCGTATAGTTAACACTGTCCCGTTATCCTCCAGCCAGCTGTCGTATAGTTAACACTGTCCCGTTATCCTCCAGCCAGCTGTCGTTCAGTAAACACTGTCCCCTGTTATCCTCCAGCCAGCTGTCGTATAGTTAACACTGTCCCTTTATCCTCCAGCCAGCTGTCGTATAGTTAACACTGTCCCCCTGTTATCCTCCAGCCAGCTGTCGTATAGTTAACTGTCCCCTGTTATCCTCCAGCCAGCTGTCGTATAGTGTGTGTGTGTGTGTGTGTCTTGAGTGCATGCGTTTGTGTATGTGCGTGTGTGCATGCAAGTGCGTTTCTGTGTGCATTCATACTGTGTGTGTGTGTGTGTGTGTGTGTGTGTGTGTGTGTGTGTGAATGGGAGGTGAGGGACTGTGAGCTGCCAAACTGGTCTTGGTTGTAAGAAGGAAATCATCTGTTCCCAGATCAGTAGTAATGAAGCAGGTCCCAGGTCAGTAGTAATGAAGCAGGTCCCAGATCAGTAGTAATGAAGCAGGTCCCAGGTCAGTAGTAATGAAGCAGGTCCCAGATCAGTAGTAATGAAGCAAGTCCCAGATCAGTACTAATGAAGAAAGTCCCAGATCACTAGTAATGAAGCAGACCCCAGGTCAGTAGTAATGAAGCAGGCCCCAGGTCAATAGTAATGAAGCAGGTCCCAGATCAGTAGCACTGAAGCAGGTCCCAGATCAGTAGTAATGAAGCAGGTCCCAGATCAGTAGCACTGAAGCAGGTCCAAGATCAGTAGCACTGAAGCAGGTCCCAGATCAGTAGTAATGAAGCAGGTCCCAGATCAGTAGTAATGAAGCAGGTCCCAGGTCAGTAGTAATGAAGCAGGTCATAGATCAGTAGTATTGAAGCAAATCCCAGAGCAGTAGTAATGAAGCAATGGGATGAAGGGATGAAAGACCTAATGGATGGATGAAGGGATGGAAGACCTAATGGAGGGATGAAGGGAATCAAGACCTAATGGAGGGATGAAGGGATGGAAGACGTAATGGAGGGAGGGATGGAAGACCTAATGGAGGGAGGGATGGAAGACCTAATGGAGGGATGAAGGGATGGAAGACCTAATGGAGGGAGGGATGGAAGACCTAATGGAGGGATGAAGGGATGGAAGACCTAATGGAGGGAGGGATGGAAGACCTAATGGAGGGATGAAGGGATGGGAGACCTAATGGAGGGAGGGATGAAGGGATGAAAGACCTAATGGAGGGAGGGATGGAAGACCTAATGGAGGGATGAAGGGATGGAAGACCTAATGGAGGGAGGGATGAAGGGATGGAAGACCTAATGGAGGGATGAAGGGATGGAAGACCTAATGGAGGGATGAAGGGATGGAAGACCTAATGGAGGGAGGGATGAAGGGATGGAAGACCTAATGGAGGGAGGGATGAAGTAATGGAAGACCTAATGGAGGGATGAAGGGATGGAAGACTTAATGGAGGGACGAAGGGATGGAAGACCTAATGGAGGGAGGGATGAAGGGATGGAAGACCTAATGGAGGGATGAAGGGATGGAAGACCTAATGGAGGGATGAAGGGATGGAAGACCTAATGGAGGGAGGGATGGAAGACCTAATGGAGGGAGGGATGAAGGGATGGAAGACCTAATGGAGGGATGAAGGGATGGAAGACCTAATGGAGGGATGAAGGGATGGAAGACCTAATGGAGGGAGGGATGAAGGGATGGAAGACCTAATGGAGGGAGGGATGGAAGACCTAATGGAGGGAGGGATGAAGGGATGGAAGACCTAATGGAGGGATGAAGGGATGGAGAGAGGGACCTAATGGAGGGATGAAGGGATGGAAGACCTAATGGAGGGAGGGATGAAGGGATGGAAGACCTAATGGAGGGATGAACGGATGGAGGACCTAATGGAGGGAGGGATGGAAGACCTAATGGAGGGAGGGATGAAGGGATGGAAGACCTAATGGAGGGGTGAAGGGATGGAAGACCTAATGGAGGGATGAAGGGATGGAAGACCTAATGGAGGGATGGAGGGATGGAAGACCTAATGGAGGGATGAAGGGATGAAAGACCTAATGGAGGGAGGGATGGAAGACCTAATGGAGGGATGAAGGGATGGAAGACCTAATGGAGGGATGGAGGGATGGAAGACCTAATGGAGGGATGAAGGGATGGAAGACCTAATGGAGGGATGGAGGGATGGAAGACCTAATGGAGGGATGGATGAAGGGATGAAAGACCTAATGGAGGGATGGAGGGATGGAAGACCTAATGGAGGGATGGATGAAGGGATGAAAGACCTAATGGAGGGATGAAGGGATGGAAGACCTAGTGGAGGGATGAAGGGATGAAAGACCTAATGGAGGGATGGAGGGATGAAAGCAGGTTAAGTTGGAGTGATTGGAACGATGAAGGAATGAATTATATGGTTGAAAGTGTGGACGGTGTGTGTGATGAACAACCAACTTGACATAGCTTGACGAGTTTTAAAAATGATAATTGGCAAAAGAAACTCCCAGCTGTAATCGCTGCCAAAGGTGATTCTAACATTTATTGACTCAGGGAGGTGAATACTTATCTAATCAAGATGCATTACTGTTTTATTGTTTAATGTTCTTTAAAAAAAATGGTAAAGTTTTTCCTTCAACTTTGACATTAAAGAGTATTTTGTGTAGATAAATGTTGAAGAAAGTTGAATATTCAAAAGGGTGTGAACACTCTCTGAATGACTGTTATCAACTAATGGATTTCACTGCTAAACGAACACCGCTATAGAGTAAATAAGGACCTTGGTTAGAGTAGGGCGGGTTTAACAAACCAAAAGGAAGCAATTTGTTTAAAAAAATATTAGAAAGTGAGGTGTGATGTTGTAGCTGCCAAATACGCTGCTCTTCTTCTCCTTTCTGTAATAGATTTCGTGTCTCTTCTTCTTCTCTCTTTAAAGGAATATTGGGCCCTTGGTTGGAGAAGAACAGGTGTGGGTAACCAGAGGAAGCGTAACATAAATATCCCAGGGTCGTGTGGTTTTCATATACGAAATGCTCTATTCTACCGCAATTTGCCAAATGGATTTAAAGTGTGTTCACTGCAGAATAAAATCTTCAGAGTACACCTATAGATACATACTGTAGAGAGTGAGACTCTGGCGTTGTGAATCACATCCACTATGAAGATACATATGGTGGAGAGTGAGAATATAGAATAGTAGTGTGTGTGTATCTGTGTGTATGTGTGTGTTTCTGTGTGTGTGTGTTTTTGTGGGTATGTGTGTGCGTGTGTGTGTCTGTGTGTGTATGCGTATGTGTGTGTGTGTGTCTGTGTGTGTTTTTGTGGGTATGTGTGTGCGTGTGTGTGTCTGCGTGTGTGTGCGTGTGTGCATGTGTGTGTCTGTATGTGTGTGCGTGTGTGTGTCTGCGTGTGTGTGTGTGTCTGTGTGTGTGTGTGTGTGTGTGTGTGTTTCTGTGTGTGTGTGTGTTTCTGAGTGTGTGTGAGTGTGTGTGTGTGTGTTTCTGTGTGTGTGTGTGTGTGTGTGTCTCTGTGTGTGTTTCTGTGTTTAATGTGTGTGTGTGTGTGTGTTTCTGTGTGTGTGTTTCTGTGTGTAATGTGTGTGTGTGTGTGTGTCTCTGTGTGTGTTTCTGTGTGTGTGTGTGTCTCTGTGTGTGTTTCTGTGTGTAATGTGTGTGTGTGTGTGTTTCTGTGTGTGTTTCTGTGTGTGTGTGTGACTCTGTGTGTGTTTCTGTGTGTAATGTGTGTGTGTGTGTGTGTGTGTGTGTGTGTGTGTGTGTCTCTGTGTGTGTTTCTGTGTGTGTGTGTGTCTCTGTGTGTGTTTCTGTGTGTAATGTGTGTGTGTGTGTGTGTGTTTCTGTGTGTGTGTGTGTGTGTGTGTGTGTGTGTGTGTGTGTGTGTGTGTGTGTGTATTATAAACCCTCACTAGTGATCAGTCTTTCTCTGTTGCTGATAATAAGAACTCGTGACAGCAGATTTCTCCAAACGTGATCTCTTCTTCTCCAACATCTGAAATCTGAAGGTGTTTTTTTCATCAGTTATTGTGTGTGAGGATCCGAGAATGGTTGAAAAGCTAACAGCATCTCCACGTACAGGAAAGAGATGAGAGAAGATGACAGAAAAGCCTACATGGTTTTTGGTGCAGTACATATTGATTTGAAGAGACATTTGGATTGTGCAGTGTGCATTCTAATATTCTAGTATATCAATATTAAAGCCACTGCTTCAACTCGATCAAACCCACATTGTAATAGTCCTCCACTGTTATTTCTCCTATTTAATAGATTGTATAGATTATCTTATCTTATATTTTATATACCCTATTTAATAGATTGTATATATTATCTTATCTTATATTTTATATACCCTATTTAATAGACTGTATAGATTATCTCGACATGATACCCTTGTGGCTGCCTGATCTTGTTTCTTTTCACAGTCGACTATGCATTATCTGACTTGGCAAACTGTAAAACATCCGCCTGTCTGTTTGTGTCTCCTCCTCTGAAACGTGTTTCCCCCCCTTATACTGCAGCTTACTGCAGAGCCATGGCTGTGTTGTCCAAAAACAGAAGGTACCCTATTACATATACAGGCCCTGTTACAAAGTAGTGCACTAAAAAAGGCATAGGATGCCATTTGGGACGCATAACTATGGACTGAGATGTGGTCTGGATCAATACAGGAGGCTGCCTGCTGTCCGTCAAATGACTGTATCAGTTCTGATGCATCACCGTCCTCTGTCTACTTCATACCGTGTTTATCAGCGTCCCATTGACACGACTCAGCTGAAACACCAACCAGGGGAATGGCAAATGAAAGATGTTTTTAATCTTTTTCTACTTGCCAAGAAAGAAAGAAAAAAAACGACGAACCAATACATTCCATTCATAATAAATGAACCAGTATGGATGTAATGTTTGCGTACGAGGCATCCTGCTTCGAGGTGAATTTATTGAGAGAACACTCGAAACAGTAGCAAGCCGACAATGTCAAATGAAAAGATCCATTAAACGCCACTCAGAAACTGAGATACCTACATGTTGGTTTACTGGATTAGTATTAGCTATCCTACCATGAGTGTTTGATGGGCTGTGATACTCTACCCTGTCCTACAGTATCAAGCCAGTCTGGAGTGATTGATGGGCTGTGATACTCTACCCTCTCCTACAGTATCAAGCCAGTCTGGAGTGACTGATGGGCTGTGATACTCTACCCTCTCCTACAGTATCAAGCCAGTCTGGAGTGATTGATGGGCTGTGATACTCTACCCTGTCCTACAGTATCAAGCTAACAACAACACGTTATCAACACCTGGCACGCGACGATCCCTTTTCAGATGGAAGATTGCAATGATCCAACGCCTAATGAGCGTAATTGGAATCCCCAACGCCGCAACTTGTTGCTTTGGCGCAAGCTGGCGTCCAGCTTCCAACAGAACAGTGCTATAGCTAGATATGGCCAGGTCTGCGTCGCAAATGACACCCTATTCCTGTAGTGCATAATTTACACCAGGGCTCTGGTCAAAAGTAGTTCAACTATATAGGAAATAGGTATGCCATTTAGGACACATCCCTGGCCCGAGGCAGTATAATGAGCAGCATCTCCTAGCCTCCCTAATTGCCTCACAGGCCTGTGGACGGCTCATCAGAGAGAGGTGTAATTGGCCGTCACTGCTATGAGGGCTCATGTTTGCGGCTACCGCTACCACACACAGTACCTCTGCTACAGTGTTGCTAAGATGCTAGTGGAAGAGGCTCCATGCTAGATGCTAGTGGAAGAGGCTCCATGCTAGATGCTAGTGGAAGAGGCTCCATGCTAGATGCTAGTGGAAGAGGCTCCATGCTAGATGCTAGTGGAAGAGGCTAGATGCTAGTGGAAGAGGCTCCATGCTAGATGCTAGTGGAAGAGGCTCCATGCTAGATGCTAGTGGAAGAGGCTCCATGCTAGATGCTAGTGGAAGAGGCTCCATGCTAAGATGCTAGTGGAAGAGGCTCCATGCTAGATGCTAGTGGAAGAGGCTCCATGCTAGATGCTAGTGGAAGAGGCTCCATGCTAGATGCTAGTGGAAGAGGCTCCATGCTAGATGCTAGTGGAAGAGGCTCCATGCTAGATGCTAGTGGAAGAGGCTCCATGCTAGATGCTAGTGGAAGAGGCTCCATGCTAGATGCTAGTGGAAGAGGCTCCATGCTAGATGCTAGTGGAAGAGGCTCCATGCTAAGATGCTAGTGGAAGAGGCTCCATGCTAGATGCTAGTGGAAGAGGCTCCATGCTAGATGCTAGTGGAAGAGGCTCCATGCTAGATGCTAGTGGAAGAGGCTCCATGCTAGATGCTAGTGGAAGAGGCTCCATGCTAGATGCTAGTGGAAGAGGCTCCATGCTAAGATGCAAGTGGAAGAGGCTCCATGCTAGATGCTAGTGGAAGAGGCTCCATGCTAGATGCTAGTGGAAGAGGCTCCATGCTAGATGCTAGTGGAAGCGGCTCCATGCTAGATGCTAGTGGAAGAGGCTCCATGCTAGATGCTAGTGGAAGAGGCTCCATGCTAGATGCTAGTGGAAGAGGCTCCATGCTAGATGCTAGTGGAAGAGGCTCCATGCTAGATGCTAGTGGAAGAGGCTCCATGCTAGATGCTAGTGGAAGAGGCTCCATGCTAGATGCTAGTGGAAGAGGCTCCATGCTAAGATGCTAGTGGAAGAGGCTCCATGCTAAGATGCTAGTGGAAGAGGCTCCATGCTAGATGCTAGTGGAAGAGGCTCCATGCTAGATGCTAGTGGAAGAGGCTCCATGCTAGATGCTAGTGGAAGAGGCTCCATGCTAGATGCTAGTGGAAGAGGCTCCATGCTAGATGCTAGTGGAAGAGGCTCCATGCTAAGATGCTATTGGAAGAGGCTCCATGCTAGATGCTAGTGGAAGAGGCTCCATGCTAGATGCTAGTGGAAGAGGCTCCATGCTAGATGCTAGTGGAAGAGGCTCCATGCTAGATGCTAGTGGAAGAGGCTCCATGCTAAGATGCTAGTGGAAGAGGCTCCATGCTAAGATGCTAGTGGAAGAGGCTGCTAATGAACCAGTTTAGCCCTCGACTTTGATTACTATGCTGTTGCTTTTGCTCCAGTTGGTGTCAGAGACAGGGACCTCCCCAGGTTGGTGTCAGAGACCTCCCCAGTTGGTGTCAGAGACAGAGACCTCCCCAGTTGGTGTCAGAGACAGAGAACTCCCCAGTTGGTGTCAGAGACAGAGAACTCCCCAGTTGGTGTCAGAGACAGGGACCTCCCCAGGTTGGTGTCAGAGACCTCCCCAGTTGGTGTCAGAGACAGAGACCTCCCCAGTTGGTGTCAGAGACAGAGACCTCCCCAGTTGGTGTCAGAGACAGGGACCTCCCCAGTTAGTGTCAGAGACAGAGACCTCCCCAGTTAGTGTCAGAGACAGAGACCTCCCCAGTTGGTGTCAGAGACAGAGACCTCCCCAGTTGGTGTCAGAGACAGAGACCTCCCCAGTTGGTGTCAGAGACAGAGACCTCCCCAGTTGGTGTCAGAGACAGAGACCGCCCCAGTTAGTGTCAGAGACAGAGACCTCCCCAGTTAGTGTCAGAGACAGAGACCTCCACAGGGTCTTGTTCCTCTATGGGGATCGGTGGTGGAAGCAGTGGGTACAATACTGTCCCTGTTTTTGTGCTGGGTTGTTTTCTTTGCTTCTATCTACTAAATATCTCCCAGAATGAAGTGAATGAGCAGCATCCTGGGTTTTCTATAGTGGAAGCCTTGCAGTGGATCTCTGCAAGTTAAGTGCCTTCAGCTGCTGGCAATCAATGTATTTGACGTGTCATTTTTTAATAAATTGCAGTATGAATATTGAAACAGCTCAAAGGATGAAGAGAGAGGGAAGAAATTACTGTCTCTATACCAGCTGCTCATCTGAAAAACATCAGAGAAACTGACTGTCTCTATACCAGCTGCTAGTCTGAAAAACATCAGAGAAACTGACTGTCTCTATACCAGCTGCTAGTCTGAAAAACATCAGAGAAACTGACTGTCTCTATACCAGCTGCTAGTCTGTTACACAATCCCCCCCTCCCTCCAAAATAAAGATGTTCCTATCCTCTCCTCCAATAGAGATGCTTCTATCCTCTCCTCCAATAGAGATGCTTCTATCCTCTCCTCAAATAGAGATGTTCCTATCCTCTCCTCCAATAGAGATGCTTCTATCCTCTCCTCCAATAGAGATGTTCCTATCCTCTCCTCCATTAGAGATGCTTCTATCCTCTCCTCCAATAGAGATGCTCCTATCCTCTCCTCCAATAGAGATGCTCCTATCCTCTCCTCCAATAGAGATGCTCCTATCCTCTCCTCCAATAGAGATGCTCCTATCCTCTCCTCCAATAGAGATGTTCCTATCCTCTCCTCCAATAGAGATGCTTCTATCCTCTCCTCCAATAGAGATGCTTCTATCCTCTCCTCCAATAGAGATGCTTCTATCCTCTCCTCCAATAGAGATGCTCCTATCCTCTCCTCCAATAAAGATGTTCCTATCCTCTCCTCCAATAGAGATGCTTCTATCCTCTCCTCCAATAGAGATGTTCCTATCCTCTCCTCCAATAGAGATGCTTCTATCCTCTCCTCCAATAGAGATGCTCCTATCCTCTCCTCCAATAGAGATGCTCCTATCCTCTCCTCCAATAGAGATGCTCCTATCCTCTCCTCCAATAGAGATGCTCCTATCCTCTCCTCCAATAGAGATGTTCCTATCCTCTCCTCCAATAGAGATGCTTCTATCCTCTCCTCCAATAGAGATGCTTCTATCCTCTCCTCCAATAGAGATGCTTCTATCCTCTCCTCCAATAGAGATGCTCCTATCCTCTCCTCCAATAAAGATGTTCCTATCCTCTCCTCCAATAGAGATGCTTATATCCTCTCCTCCAATAGAGATGCTTATATCCTCTCCTCCAATAGAGATGCTTATATCCTCTCCTCCAATAGAGATGCTTCTATCCTCTCCTCCAATAGATATGCTTATATCCTCTCCTCCAATAGATATGCTCCTATCCTCTCCTCCAATAGAGATGCTTCTGTCCTCTCCTCCAATAGAGATGCTTCTATCCTCTCCTCCAATTGAGATGTTCCTATCCTCTCCTCCAATAAAGATGTTCCTATCCTCTCCTCCAATAGAGATGCTTATATCCTCTCCTCCAATAGAGATGCTTCTATCCTCTCCTCCAATAGAGATGCTTCTATCCTCTCCTCCAATAAAGATGTTCCTATCCTCTCCTCCAATAGAGATGCTTCTATCCTCTCCTCCAATAGATATGCTTATATCCTCTCCTCCAATAGATATGCTCCTATCCTCTCCTCCAATAGAGATGCTTCTATCCTCTCCTCCAATAGAGATGCTTCTATCCTCTCCTCCAATAGAGATGCTCCTATCCTCTCATCCAATAGAGATGCTCCTATCCTCTCCTCCAATAAAGATGTTCCTATCCTCTCCTCCAATAGAGATGCTTATATCCTCTCCTCCAATAGAGATGCTTCTATCCTCTCCTCCAATAGAGATGCTTATATCCTCTCCTCCAATAGAGATGCTTCTATCCTCTCCTCCAATAGAGATGTTCCTATCCTCTCCTCCAATAGAGATGTTCCTATCATCTCCTCCAATAGAGATGCTCCTATCCTCTCTTCCAATAGAGATGCTTCTATCCTCTCCTCCAATAGAGATGCTTCTATCCTCTCCTCCAATAGAGATGCTTCTATCCTCTCCTCCAATAGAGATGCTTCTATCCTCTCTTCCAATAGAGATGCTCCTATCCTCTCCTCCAATAGAGATGCTTATATCCTCTCCTCCAATAGAGATGTTCCTATCATCTCCTCCAATAGAGATGCTCCTATCCTCTCCTCCAATAGAGATGTTCCTATCCTCTCCTCCAATAGAGATGCTCCTATCCTCTCCTCCAATAGAGATGTTCCTATCTTCTCCTCCAATAGAAATGCTCCTATCCTCTCCTCCAATAGAGATGCTCCTATCCTCTCCTCCAATAGAGATGCTCCTATCCTCTCCTCCAATAGAGATGTTCCTATCCTCTCCTCCAATAGAGATGCTCCTATCCTCTCCTCCAATAGAGATGCTCCTATCTTCTCCTCCAATAGAAATGCTCCTATCCTCTCCTGTATGGCTCTGAGAACAAAGGCTTATCATTCATAACCAGGTAAAGATGAAGGACGGAAGACTGGTAGAGGAAAGGAGCCAGAGGCCACTTGTGTCTCTAGAGTGATAGAGGGAAGATGGACACCATCTATATTAAGTGCTGCCTTCCTGTCGCCAGCTGTTCCCACCACCGTACAGGACACTTCATTAACACTACCTATTTTTGTGTCAACACCTTCAATTCCAGACATCTACTATAATGATGGTATATCTGTAAGGTTCAGTGTGGTTAGTGTCCACCTGGGATACATGAGGCCCGCTCTGAGATCTTCTCTCCCCGACCTCCTATCAACACTGACAAAGCAGACGGAATGGAGCGATGCTGGCTGGTATAGTTACAGGGTTTAGTTATACTTAATTGAAAGGTACAGTACAGTCGTGGGCAAAAGTTTTGAGAATGACACAAATATTAATTTCCACAAAGATTGCTGCTTCAGTGTCTTTAGATGTTTTTGTCAGATGTTACTATGGAATACTGAAGTATAATTACAAGCATTTCATAAGTGTCAAAGGCTTTTATTGACAATTACATAAAGTTGATGCAAAGAGTCAATATTTGCAGTGTTGACCCTTCTTTTTCAAGACCTCTGCAATCCGCCCTGGCATGCTGTCAATTAACTTCTGGGCCACATCCTGACTGATGGCAGCCCATTCTTGCATAATCAATACTAATCACTATTTGTGGGTTTTTGTTTGTCCACCCGCCTCTTGAGGATTGACCACAAGTTCTCATGGGATTAAGGTCTGGGCAGTTTCCTGGCCATGGACCAAAAATATCAATGTTTTGTTCCCCGAGCCACTTAGTTATGTTTCCTTGCAGGTAACCATGGTTGACAGAGGAAGAACAATGATTCCAAGCACCACCCTCCTTTTGAAGCTTCCAGTCTGTTATTCGAGCTCAATCAGCATGACAGAGTGATCTCCAGCCTTGTCCTCATCAACACTCACACCTGTGTTAACGAGAGAATCACTGACATGATGTCAGCTAGTCCTTTTGTGGCAGGGCTGAAATGCAGTGGACATGTTTTTGGGGGATTCAGTTCATTTGCATGGCAAAGAGGGACTTTGCAATTAATTGCAATTCATCTGATCACTCTTCATGACATTCTGAACTTTTGGCCACGACTGTACACTACTCAAAACAGAGATGCCCAGTACATCACCGGGGCCAAGCTTCCTGCCATCCAGGAATACCAGGCGGTGTCAGAGAAATGCCCTAAAAACTGCCAAAGACTCCAGCCACCCTAGTCATAGACTGTTCTCTCTGCTACCGCACGGCAAGCGGTACCGGAGCGCCAAGTCTAGGTCCAAGAGGCTTCTAAACAGCTTCTACCCCCATGCCATAAGACTCCTGAACATCTAATCAAATGGCTACCCAGTCTATTTGCACCCCCTTCTCACGCAGCTGCTACTCTGTTATTATCTATGCATTGTCACTTCACCTCTACCTACATGTACATATTACCTCAATTACCTCGACACCGGTGCCCCGCACATTGACTCTGTACCGGTACCCCCTGTATATAGCCTCCACATTGACTCTGTACTGGTACCCCTGTATATAGCCTCCACATTGACTCTGTACGGTACCCCCTGTATATAGCCTCCACATTGACTCTGTGCAGTACCCCCTGTATATAGCCTCCACATTGACTCTGTACCGGTACCCCTGTATATAGCCTCCACATTGACTCTGTACCGGTACCCCCTGTATATAGCCTCCACATTGACTCTGTACAGTACCCCCTGTATATAGCCTCCACATTGACTCTGTGCAGTACCCCCTGTATATAGCCTCCACATTGACTCTGTACCGGTACCCCTGTATATAGTCTCCACATTGACTCTGTACCGGTACCCCCTGTATATAGTCTCCACATTGACTCTGTGCAGTACCCCCTGTATATAGCCTCCACATTGACTCTGTACAGTACCCCTGTATATAGCCTCCACATTGACTCTGTACAGTACCCCCTGTATATAGCCTCCACATTGACTCTGTACCGGTACCCCCTGTATATAGCCTCCACATTGACTCTGTACCGGTACCCCCTGTATATAGCCTCCACATTGACTCTGTACCAGTACCCCCTGTATATAGCCTCCACATTGACTCTGTACCGGTACCCCCTGTATATAGTCTCCACATTGACTCTGTGCAGTACCCCCTGTATATAGTCTCCACATTGACTCTGTACCGGTACCCCCTGTATATAGTCTCCACATTGACTCTGTAGCGGTACCCCCTGTATATAGCCTCTACCCCCTGAAAATGTGGTAATTAACTACAATGACCATAATCCGTTGCGCCGCCCGTTTAAACTTGTTCGGTCTGTGCAGCCGCATAAACACGGAGAAGAGACCGAACAAAAGAGACCGAACGATCACGAGGGAGACTGAAAATACACAACAACGTGTGGAATAAGTCAAGTGGTGTGAATACATTCTGAAGGCACTGTAGAGAGCAGCTGTTGCTTCACGAGGCATTTTCTACCTGAAAATACACAATATAAGTGATTGATAGTCGGTATTCAGCAGTCATAAAAAATAAATTCCTTATTTACTTTGAAGAACTACTAAAATAATGATTTTTTTTTTGTCCGACAGCGGCTCTGTAGAGATGAGAGATGACTTGGAATGACATAATAGGCCGTCACATTAAAAATAATATTGTATTAAAGTAAAGTCATGTGTATAAATGACGTTAATAAAGTGATCGGCAGTAATGGGCCGTCACTACCGTCATGGGAATGTAACTAATACTTTTCTCCTGGGTTGTTACAGCATTCAACCCACGTACTGCATAGTGCATCATTTCATGTCTGAAAACAAAATGATCGAAACCAAAACGAAAACCGTGATATTTAAAAAATAAATAAATAATCTAACCGAAACTGAACCGACCTCAAACATAATCAATCACTCAGCGCTGATCTACATAATCAATCACTCAGCGCTGATCTACATAATCAATCACTCAGCGCTGATCTACATAATCAATCACTCAGCACTGATCTACATAATCAATCACTCAGCACTGATCTACATAATCAATCACTCAGCACTGATCAACATAATCAATCACTCAGCACTGATCAACATAATCAATCACTCAGCACTGATCTACATAATCAATCACTCAGCACTGATCTACATAATCAATCACTCAGCACTGATCAACATAATCAATCACTCAGCACTGATCTACATAATCAATCACTCAGCACTGATCTACATAATCAATCACTCAGCGCTTATCTACATAATCAATCACTCAGCACTGATCTACATAATCAATCACTCAGCACTGATCTACATAATCAATCACTCAGCACTGATCTACATAATCAATCACTCAGCACTGATCTACATAATCAATCACTCAGCACTGATCAACATAATCAATCACTCAGCACTGATCTACATAATCAATCACTCAGCGCTTATCTACATAATCAATCACTCAGCACTGATCTACATAATCAATCACTCAGCACTGATCTACATAATCAATCACTCAGCACTGATCTACATAATCAATCATTCAGCACTGATCAACATAATCAATCACTCAGCACTGATCTACATAATCAATCACTCAGCACTGATCTACATAATCAATCACTCAGCACTGATCAACATAATCAATCACTCAGCACTGATCTACATAATCAATCACTCAGCACTGATCTACATAATCAATCACTCAGCGCTTATCTACCTAATCAATCACTCAGCACTGATCTACATAATCAATCACTCAGCACTGATCTACATAATCAATCACTCAGCACTGATCTACATAATCAATCACTCAGCGCTGATCTACATAATCAATCACTCAGCACTGATCTACATAATCAATCACTCAGCACTGATCTACATTGACCCTTTTCGACTCATAACACACTGCAGCTATGGTTTATTATCTATCCTGTTGCCCTGACACTTTATATCTAGTTATATGTGCATATCCACCTCAATTACCTCGTACCCCTGCACATCATCAACTCGGCACTGGTACCCCCCGTGGATAAGACGACGTGGATGTTGATTATGGCAGCCCCACCTCTGTGATTCAAAAGGGGTGTTGGGTTAAATTTCAGTTGAGTTCAGTTGTACAACTGACTTGTTATTATATAGTCAAGTTATCGTTACTCAGTGCATATTTGTTCCCCATGTTATCAGTTTTCTATTATTTCTCTACGTTCTTTCTCTCTACATTGTTGGGAAGCATTTCCACCATTAGTCTACACTTGTTGTTTACAAAGCGAATAACATTTGATTTGATTTGATTTGACACAGCCCTGGTTGCCTAGTCAGCGAGCAGAGGGAGAAAAGAGAGGAGAAGGTGATATTGTACTGAGGCTGCTGGCTCTCTGGAGAGTCTTAATTGGCTGTGTTATTGCAGACCTGAGCCAAGGAAGCAGAGGGGAGGCAGGGGGAGACAGGGGAGGCAGGGGGAGACAGGGGAGGCAGAGAGAAAGGAGCGAACCCAGGCTTTAGACAGTTAGACGTTAGACTGTGAGCTGTGGACCGTCTGACTGTGACCTTCCTCCCTGGGGCGTACTGTTCACAGCTGCTCCCCCCTGGAGAAGGTGATCGGGTTCTGGATCTCTCTCTCTCTCTCTCTCTCTCTCTCTCTCTCTCTCTCTGTCTCTGCAACTCCCACTGGATCTCATTTCCTCCCGCCCTCCATCTCTCACCCTCCCTTATTCCCTCTCCTCCTCTCAGAGGTCACTTTTCACACCATCATTCTCTCTCTCTCTTTACTCCTCCCCTCCCTCCCTCCCCACCCATCCAGTCTCAGCAGGGAAGCGTTAATGCTCCCCGCTCTTCATATTCAACCGCCCCACCCTCTCCTTCACCACCGCAGGGTGATTCTTCACTGGCTTGGCCAACCCACGCTCTCCTTCACACCCCTCTCACACCCTATTTACCTCACCGTTAACCACCGCAGGGTGATTCTTCACTGGCTTGGCGAAGCCACCCTCTCCCCGATCCCCCTCCTTACCTCACCCTGACCCACCTGTCTTCAGGGCCTGTCTGCTGCTAAAGTATTGGGTGTATTTATAGGGATGTTCGCTGGCTGAAAAATAACGTACAGTATGTCTCAGGTGAGAGAGAAAGAGAGAGGGAGAGTGAGAGCTAAAGGGAGGAGAGGCTTCTCTGAGAAGCAGGGAGAAGAGAGATACACAGCGCATTCGGAAAGTATTCAGACCCCTTGACTTTTTCCACATTTTGTTACGTTACAGCCTTATTCTAAAATGGATTAAATCGTTTTTTTCCCCTCATCAATGTACACACAATACCACATAATGACATCGCAATACCCCATAATGACATCACAATACCACATAATGACATCACAATACCCCATAATGACATCACAATACCCCATAATGACATCACAATACCCCATAATGACATCACAATACCCCATAATGACAAAGCAAAAATTGGTTATTAGATTTCTTTTGCAATTTTTTTAAATAAAAACTGAAATATGACTTTTACAGTATTCAGACCCTTGACTCAGTACTTTGTTGAAGCACCTTTGGCAGCGATTACAGCCTCAAGTCTTCTTGGGTATGACGCTACAAGCTTGGCACACCAAAAAAAAGCTTGGTATTTGAGGAGTTTCTCCCATTCTTCTATGCAGATCCTCTCAAGCTCTGTCAGGTTGGATGGGGAGAGTTGCTGCACAGCTATTTTCAGGTCTCTCCAGAGATGTTTGATCGTGTTCAAGTCCTGGCTTTGGCTAGGCCACATTCAGAGACCACACCTGAGTTGTCTTGGCTGTGTGCTTAGTGTCGTTGTCCTGTTGGAAGGTGAACCTTCGCCCCAGTCTGAGGTCCTGAGCGCTCTGGAGCAGGTTTCCATCAAGGATCTCTTTGTACTTTGCTCCGTTCATCTTTGCCTCGATCCTGACTAGTCTCCCAGTCCCTGCCGCTGAAAAACATCCCCACATCATGATGCCGCCACCACCGCGCTTCACCGTAGGGATGGTGCAGAATCTGTGCCTCAACACAATCCTGTCTTGGAGCTCTACGGACAATTCCTTCAACTTCATGACTTGGTTTTTGCTCTGACATGCACTGTCAACTGTGGGACCTTATATAGACAGGTGTGTGCCTTTCCAAATCATGTCCAATCAATTGAATTTACCACAGGTGGACTCCAATCAAGTTGTAGAAACATCTCAAGGATGATCAATGGAAACAGGATGCCCCTGAGCTCAATTTCTAGTCTAATAGCAAAGGGTCTGAATACTTATTTAAATAAGGTATTTCTGTTTTTTTATTTGTAATTAATTAGCAAGCATTTCTTAAGACCTGTTTTCGCTTTGTAACAATTATTTAATCCATTTTAGAATAAGGCTGTAGCATAACAAAATGTGGAAAAAGTCAAGGGGTCTGAATACTTTCCGAATGCTCTGTACATCTATACTGTATGTACAGTATAAGGTGACTGCATGTGTCAGGCTTAGAGCATGGAGCAAGAGGAGAAGCAGCCTAGTTCTTCGTTCTTGACCTATTTCCCACATCCACCTGGTGATCATTATCTAGCAGGAAGGTAGGAAAGCATTGGTGTTTAATTGTTTTATTCTCTGTAGTGCTGCGTAACACATCACACCACTGGGCTAGGAGGGGGGAAAAACAGCAACAACAAAAAAACTAGAAGAAATTCATATTTTAAACACTACTTTGTAACGGCGATATTTTTGTTCAACCATAATTCATAATTAAACCATTTCCTAAGCTACTACATGCTATTCCGCTTTGGCCCTTTTTCTCACTGAAGGAGACTCTTGGTCTTTTAAAGCTGCTGTCACCACCACGACTGATGCTCTTTGTGTAAAACACAGTTTTTTTGGAGTCCATGTGCGTATTTAAAGTTGAAAAATAAATGAGTGCTCCAAAACATACAGGGTGTTATTACCGTCTTGACAAGATAATCAGTTCAGTACATAGAGAACACAAGTGAAATGCAGAAGATATTCACCCCCGCTGTTCCAGATATGAAGCGATTTCGAAGCTGAAGTCTGGATGCGTCCCAAGTGGCAACCTATTCTAAATAGTCCAACTGGCTCTTATGGGGCTCTGGTCAAACGTAGTGTACTATATAGGGAATAGGGTCCCACCCTGGTCAAACGTAGTGTACTATATAGGGCATAGGGTGCCACCCTGGTCAAACGTAGTGTACTATATAGGGAATAGGGTGCCACCCTGGTCAAAAGTAGTGTACTATATAGGGAATAGGGTGCCAGCCTGGTCAAAAGTAGTGTACTATATAGGGAATAGGGTGCCACCCTGGTCAACAGTAGTGTACTATATAGGGAATAGGGTGCCACCCTGGTCAAAAGTAGTGTACTATATGGGGAATAGGGTGCCACCCTGGTCAAACGTAGTGTACTATATAGGGAATAGGGTGCCACCCTGGTCAAACGTAGTGTACTATATAGGGCATAGGGTGCCACCCTGGTCAACAGTAGTGTACTATATAGGGAATAGGGTGCCAGCCTGGTCAACAGTAGTGTACTATATAGGGAATAGGGTGCCAGCCTGGTCAACAGTAGTGTACTATATAGGGCATAGGGTGCCACCCTGGTCAACAGTAGTGTACTATATAGGGAATAGGGTGCCAGCCTGGTCAACAGTAGTGTACTATATAGGGAATAGGGTGCCAGCCTGGTCAACAGTAGTGTACTATATAGGGAATAGGGTGCCACCCTGGTCAAAGCGTAGTGTACTATATAGGGAATAGGGTGCCACCCTGGTCAACAGTAGTGTACTATATAGGGAATAGGGTCCCACCCTGGTCAAACGTAGTGTACTATATAGGGAATAGGGTGCCACCCTGGTCAACAGTAGTGTACTATATAGGGAATAGGGTGCCACCCTGGTCAAACGTAGTGTACTATATAGGGAATAGGGTGCCACCCTGGTCAACAGTAGTGCACTATATAGGGAATAGGGTGCCACCCTGGTCAACAGTAGTGTACTATATAGGGAATAGGGTGCCAGCCTGGTCAACAGTAGTGTACTATATAGGGAATAGGGTGCCAGCCTGGTCAACAGTAGTGTACTATATAGGGAATAGGGTGCCACCCTGGTCAAACGTAGTGTACTATATAGGGAATAGGGTGCCACCCTGGTCAAACGTAGTGTACTATATAGGGAATAGGGTGCCACCCTGGTCAAACGTAGTGTACTATATAGGGAATAGGGTGCCAGCCTGGTCAACAGTAGTGTACTATATAGGGAATAGGGTGCCAGCCTGGTCAACAGTAGTGTACTATATAGGGAATAGGGTGCCACCCTGGTCAAACGTAGTGTACTATATAGGGAATAGGGTGCCACCCTGGTCAAACGTAGTGTACTATATAGGGAATAGGGTGCCAGCCTGGTCAACAGTAGTGTACTATATAGGGAATAGGGTGCCACCCTGGTCAACAGTAGTGTAGTGAACAGGTATATCTTCTTTTTCTTACACGATGAGAAACGGTATCCAGACATTGTAAAATGAGCTACATGAAGAGAAGGAATATTAGCTCACAGACTGTGGCGCACTGGCCTTGTCTTGTCTCAACCACCCAGCTGCTATTCACTTTAAAACAGGTTTCAACTTTCAAGGGTTAGCATCCCAACTGGCACCCCTATTCCATTTATAGTGCACTACTTTAGACCAGAACTGGTCAAACCGCAGTGCACTATATGGAGAATAGGGTGACAATTGGGAGTCAGCTGCATCCGTTAATCCGGATGCGAACATCAGAAGGATCCTCTCTGGTAGTTAATGACGTGCTGTGACTGATGGACATCCATAGATAATGGGGACAGGATCTGAACTGTCCTGTCCTCTAGTGAATCAGTGTTGATGATCTGAATCATCCTGTCCTCTTGTGAATCGGCGTTAATGATCTGAATCATCCTGTCCTCTAGTGAATCAGTGTTGATGATCTGAATCATCCTGTCCTCTAGTGAATCAGCGTTGATGATCGGAATCATCCTGTCCTCTAGTGAATCAGTGTTAATGATCTGAATCGTCCTGTCCTCTAGTGAATCGGCGTTAATGATCTGAATCATCCTGTCCTCTAGTGAATCAGTGTTAATGATCTGAATCGTCCTGTCCTCTAGTGAATTGGCGTTAATGATCTGAATCATCCTGTCCTCTAGTGAATCAGTGTTAATGATCTGAATCATCCTGTCCTCTAGTGAATCAGTGTTAATGATCTGAATCATCCTGTCCTCTAGTGAATCAGTGTTGATGATCTGAATCATCCTGTCCTCTAGTGAATCAGTGTTGATGATCTGAATCATCCTGTCCTCTAGTGAATCGGCGTTAATGATCTGAATCATCCTGTCCTCTAGTGAATCAGTGTTAATGATCTGAATCGTCCTGTCCTCTAGTGAATCAGTGTTGATGATCTGAATCGTCCTGTCCTCTAGTGAGATGAGAAGCAGGTACGGGGAGTTGAACGTAATGATGGTGGCAGGAGTGCGTAATGATGGTGGCAGGAGTGCGTAATGATGGTGGCAGGAGTGCGTAATGATGGTGGCAGGAGTGCGTAATGATGGTGGCAGGAGTGCGTAATGCTGGGGAGCCTGGCGCCTTCGAGCACCAGGGAGGGGGAAGGGGAGGGGGAGCAGGCTTGGCAGTATGTCTATTACAGAAATACTAACCTATAATGGCTACATTATGATTCCTTGAAAAAAAATTATATTTCTTCATTTTTCATATCTTTATAGACTTTGTATATCTCTATGTTCCATTGCAGAAATACTTCACTAATCAGGTTCACGTAGAATCATTTTTCCATTTTGTTCTCCTATTTCTACCTCAGTGGCTTCCTCCCTGTTCCTCCCTCTAATTCCCTCTTCCTCCTTCTTCTCCCTCTACCTCCCTCTTCCTCCCACTCCTCTCTCTACCTCTCTTCACCTCCCTCTCCTTACTCTACCTCCCTATACCTCTTTCGTCTTCCCTCTGTCTCTCTCTACCTCCTTCTGTCTCCCTCTTTTTCCCTCTACCTCCCTCTGTCTCTCTCTACCTCCTTCTGTCTCCCTCTTCCTCCCTCTTCCTCAGTCTTCCTCCCTATACCTCCCTATACCTCCCTCTGTCTCTCTCTACCTCCTTCTACCTCCCTCTGTCTCTCTCTACCTCCCTCTGTCTCTCTCTACCTCCCTATACCTCCCTATACCTCCCTCTGTCTCTCTCTACCTCCTTCTGTCTCCCTCTTTTTCCCTATACCTCCCTATACCTCCCTCTGTCTCTCTCTACCTCCTTCTACCTCCCTCTGTCTCTCTCTACCTCCCTCTGTCTCTCTCTACCTCCCTATACCTCCCTATACCTCCCTCTGTCTCTCTCTACCTCCTTCTGTCTCCCTCTTTTTCCCTATACCTCCCTATACCTCCCTCTGTCTCTCTCTACCTCCCTCTGTCTCTCTCTACCTCCCTATACCTCCCTATACCTCCCTCTGTCTCTCTCTACCTCCCTCTGTCTCTCTCTACCTCCCTATACCTCCCTATACCTCCCTCTGTCTCTCTCTACCTCCCTCTGTCTCTCTCTACCTCCCTATACCTCCCTATACCTCCCTCTGTCTCTCTCTACCTCCCTATACCTCCCTATACCTCCCTATACCTCCCTCTGTCTCTCTCTACCTCCCTCTGTCTCTCTCTACCTCCCTATACCTCCCTATACCTCCCTCTGTCTCTCTCTACCTCCCTATACCTCCCTATACCTCCCTCTGTCTCTCTCTACCTCCTTCGGTTTCCCTCTGTCTCCCTCTTCCTCCGTCCTCGTAAAACCCAGTCTCTGTAGAGGTGAAAGCAGTCATAATAAAGCACTCAGAGAACCTGGAGAACCTGGACCACGTTTTAACCTGGACACATTCATTACAAACGCACCATAACTCTTCATTAATGAGCTGGAAAATGGAGAGTAATCCAATCTCACCAATTTATGGAAATAAGACCCAAGGTGGGCCTTTTTAACTGGCCCGGGGGTGGTGGGGTGAGGTAGGGGGAAAGAACGGGAAGGTTGGCCTCATTAGCGGGTCTGGGGTGGTGCGGTGTGGTGAGGGAGTGGAGATGATGGGGGAAGAGCAATGAAGATATCTTGTATTGCACTACCTACACTCGTCAGGTTTGACGTTGAAGACCTTGTATTGCACTACCTACACTCGTCAGGTTTGACGTTGAAGACCTTGTATTGCACTACCTACACTCGTCAGGTTTGACGTTGAAGACCTTGTATTGCACTACCTACACTCATCAGGTTTGACGTTGAAGACCTTGTATTGCACTACCTACACTCATCAGGTTTGACGTTGAAGACCTTGTATTGCACTACCTACACTCGTCAGGTTTGACGTTGAAGACCTTGTATTGCACTACCTACACTCATCAGGTTTGACGTTGAAGACCTTGTATTGCACTACCTACACTCATCAGGTTTGACGTTGAAGACCTTGTATTGCACTACCTACACTCATCAGGTTTGACGTTGAAGACCTTGTATTGCACTACCTACACTCATCAGGTTTGACGTTGAAGACCTTGTATTGCACTACCTACACTCATCAGGTTTGGCGTTGAAGACCTTGTATTGCACTACCTACACTCATCAGGTTTGACGTTGAAGACCTTGTATTGCACTACCTACACTCATCAGGTTTGACGTTGAAGACCTTGTATTGCACTACCTACACTCATCAGGTTTGATGTTGAGCATTGAATATCTACAGTTCCACATATTGCCTTTACAATGGCACTGTCCACTCTCTTTTGTACAATATATACAGTGAATGTCCTGTCTGATTTCAGGTGTCGTCTGCACTACCGTCTTACATTTAAATTCCTGTCTGTAACATCGTTGTCTTTCAACCAGTGAAGCGTTTGATTCTATGTTCCTTTACTGGAGCAAGTCAGGGTTGTCCGTTCAGCCCCTATTATTCCAGGCCCAAACACCTGTAGGAGCCAACAATCAACTTAAAAAGCCATTCCATTGGTATTGAGGAGGACTATTGGAGAAGCTTTTGAATGCACCAGTGTTCTTTTTCAGAGGACAGGGTTTTGTTCTGCATCGGCTGGGCTGATGAACAGGGGGCCCATATTAAACTGGGCTGGCGAACAGGGGGCCCACATTAAACTGGGCTGACGAACAGGGGGCCCATATTAAACTTGGCTGACGAACAGGGGGCCCATATTAAACTGGGCTGACGAACAGGGGGCATATTAAAAGCAAATGTGTAGTGCACTAGAGCATCAAGGCTCTGGTCTAAAGTAGTGCACTACATAGGGAATAGGGTGCCATTTGGGACGTTTTTTGCTAATCAGTACCTCGCTGTCACAGAAAGAATGATGCTCTGCTCCTCTGGTGGTTTTGCTTCTCCTCTCTCGCTGTGTGATTTTTATATTCCTTGGTGAGCCAGGACAGGCATTAGCCTCTAAAGTAGACCACAGAGGCTCTGTTTTTGTTTTGCAGAGCGGTCGTTTTAAGTGGCAGTGTTTATTTTATTTTTTTATACAACTTGTCAGTTTGTTGCTCACTTAACACGTAAGGTCTCTGAGGAGAGACGAGGCTGGGAGGCCTTTTGAGATTAACCCTGAGATTTGACGACACATCCCACCACACTGACATAAAACTAAGTGACAAACTCTTTTACTTTGTTACGTTCCAGATAGAAATGGGCATGTATGTTCTTTCTATGACAGTGTTATGTGGACTCCTATGGCCAGCGGATAGCAGCTCCCTGCTGAACGACTCATAGACATAGTACTGCAGTTCTATACTGCAGACAGACTGAGTTCAGTAAAGAGTTCATCTACAGAAAGTCTGCACTCCTATTTCAATAAAACAGTACTGATGCCAGAGTTATTGGGTTTATCTGGACCTATTGTCCAACAGAAGATCCCTGCAGAAGATCCCTACAGAAGATCCCTACAGAAGATCCCTACAGAATATCCCTACAGAAGATCCCTACAGAATATCCCTACAGAAGATCCCTACAGAAGATCCCTACAGAAGATCCCTACAGAAGATCCCTAGAGAAGATCCGTACTGAATCCCTACAGAATCCCTACTGAATCCCTACATAAGATCCATAGAGAAGATCCCTGCTGAATCCCTACAGAAGATCCCTACAGAAGATTCCTACAGAAGATACCTACTGAATCCCTACAGATGTTACATACAGAAGATCCATACAGAAGATCCCTACAGAAGATCCCTACAGAAGATCCCTACTGAATCCCTACAGATGTTCCATACAGAAGATCCATACAGAAGATCCCTACAGAAGATCCCTACAGAAGATCCATACAGAAGATACCTACTGAATCCCTACAGATGTTACATACAGAAAATCCATACAGAAGATCCCTACAGAAGATCCCTACAGAAGATCCCTACAGAAGATCCCTACTGAATCCCTACAGATGTTCCATACAGAAGATCCATACAGAAGATCCCTACAGAAGATCCCTACAGAAGATCCCTACTGAATCCCTACAGATGTTCCATACAGAAGATCCATACAGAAGATCCCTACAGAAGATCCCTACAGAAGATCCCTACTGAATCCCTACAGATGTTCCATACAGAAGATCCATACAGAAGATCTACAGAAGATCCATACAGAAGATCCCTACTGTATCCCTACAGATGTTCCATACAGAAGATCCATACAGAAGATCCCTACAGAAGATCCCTACAGAAGATCCCTACAGAAGATCCGTACTGAATCCCTACAGATGTTCCATACAGAAGATCATACAGAAGATCCCTACAGAAGATCCTACTGTCCTACAGATGTTCCATACAGAAGATCCTGAAGATCTACAGAGATCCTAGAGAAGATCATTACTGAATCCCTACAGTCCCTACTGAATCTACATAAGATCCATAGAGAAGATCCCTGCTGAATCCCTACAGAAGATCCCTACAGAAGATTCCTACAGAAGATACCTACTGAATCCCTACAGATGTTACATACAGAAGATCCATACAGAAGATCCCTACAGAAGATCCCTACAGAAGATCCCTACTGAATCCCTACAGATGTTCCATACAGAAGATCCATACAGAAGATCCCTACAGAAGATCCCTACAGAAGATCCCTACAGAAGATCCATACAGAAGATACCTACTGAATCCCTACAGATGTTACATACAGAAAATCCATACAGAAGATCCCTACAGAAGATCCCTACAGAAGATCCCTACAGAAGATCCCTACTGAATCCCTACAGATGTTCCATACAGAAGATCCATACAGAAGATCCCTACAGAAGATCCTACAGAAGATCCCTACTGAATCCCTACAGATGTTCCATACAGAAGATCCATACAGAAGATCCCTACAGAAGATCCCTACAGAAGATCCCTACTGAATCCCTACAGATGTTCCATACAGAAGATCCATACAGAAGATCCCTACAGAAGATCCATACAGAAGATCCCTACTGTATCCCTACAGATGTTCCATACAGAAGATCCATACAGAAGATCCCTACAGAAGATCCCTACAGAAGATCCATACAGAAGATCCCTACTGAATCCCTACAGAAGATCCCTAGAGAAGATCCCTACTGAATCCCTACAGAAGATCCCTAGAGAAGATCCGTACTGAATCCCTACAGAATCCCTACTGAATCCCTACATAAGATCCATAGAGAAGATCCCTGCTGAATCCCTACAGAAGATCCCTACTGAATCCCTACTGAATCTCTACTGAATCCCTACAGAAGATCCCTACTGAATCCCTACAGAAGATCCCTACTGAATCCCCACGGAATCCCTACAGAAGATCCCTACTGAATCCCCACTGAATCCCCACTGAATCCCTACTGAATCCCTACAGTATTGGCTCTGGACGGTGTTAGAATAACACTATCATAGGACATCTGAAAGAGAACACGCTGTAACCTATTTGGCTCCTTTTGTTCGATGATCTCGAGGATGAGGTGATTTGATGTTTTAATGTGAGCGAAGCCGACGACAAGTTTACACATTGGCTATAAAGTTTGTTGTATCTAATCTAATCTAAAACCCTCAAACCTTCTTCGTTACATTTCTGTTAGTTCTCATCACGTCTGCTTCTTCACCTGACCTTTTCACCCCAAAACATCACGGGTGGATGTCCTTGTTTTACCCTGGATTAAATGAATGGTCAGATAATGAACACAGCATTTGGGTTGGCTCCTAAATGGCACCCTATTCTTTATATAGTGCACTACATTTGACCAGAGCCTTGTGAGTTCTGGTCTAAAGTAGTGCACTTTAAATGGAATAGGGGTCCATTTGGGACTGAGCCTTGTTTGTTTACGTTGTCTGAAAGGAAAGTGTTTCTGGTTTTGTATTTCCAGCTGACCTCAGGTGTCAGAATCATGAACCGTAGCTTATTGAACTACTCTCTCTCTCTCCACTGTACTCACAGTCAATAAGTAGCTAGGACTCTCTCTAGTTAATTACATTAGTTATGTCCCAGATATAATGGCAGAGTCCCAAATGGCACCCTATTCCCTATATAGTGCACTACTTTTAACGAGGGCCATCTTGGGATGCAGACAAAGAGCAATTAGTCGCTGATAAACTAATGGTTTAATTGTTTGTAAACACTGTAAACACTGTAAACACATGACGTACAAAATGATGGACTTGATTTGTAGTTACACTCCTTTTTCCTGCTCATCCTTCATTATGAATAATTGAAGGGAGTTTTACTCTCTCTCTCTCTCTCTCTCTCTCTCTCTCTCTCTCTCTCTCTCTCTCTCTCTCTCTCTCTCTCTCTCTCTCTCTCTCTCTCTCTCTCTCTCTCTCTCTCTCTCTCTCTCTCTGTCTCTCTCTCTGTCTCTCTTTCTTGTTCTCTCTCTCTCTCTCTCTCTCTCTCTCTCTCTCTCTCTCTCTCTCTCTCTCTCTCTCAAAATGTCTCTCTCTCCTTGTGCTGCTTGGTAATGAATGTGTGTGTATTGTATGTCTCTTAGTGCTTGCTGGGTAATCTTGGTACATTGAGCTCCATCGCTGTGGGAGCCCCCCTGGGCCCATCACCCTGCTACAGTGATTTATAACATGATACACACTATTATGCCTAATATTTTGAAGGATGCTATTTCTCAACAAACTAGAAAAAAAACAGCTTTTTTGGCACGGCAATACATCCAGCTTCGATCTTGGAGGCGTTTTAAATCAGAGATGATCATATTCAGGAAGAGTTCATATACTGTAGGCACATTTTGTTTACGAGCAAACCATGGTGAGGAATATCCATTGATTTGCTCTAAACATTTGAAGAGAATTTGGCTTGTCTGAAATGACAACCAGCAGTATGTAGAAGCTAACCTGGAGTAACAGTGTCTCTGGAGACCAGGGTGAATCACAAATGGCACCCTATTCCCTTTATAGTGCACTACTTTTGATCAGGGGCCTATAGGTCTGTGGTCAAAAGTAGTCCACTATATCAAGTAGGATATAGTGGTGCCATTTGGGATGCAGTCGATCTATGTTAGTATTATTCAGAGCATGTTAAGACTGCTTATGTGCTCATGGTGTAACCACTACAGTCCCCACAGGACCCACTAGCTACACATCTCTACTGGGATTCACACCTCCCCACAGGACCCACTAGCTACACATCTCTACTGGGATTCACACCTCCCCACAGGACCCACTAGCTACACATCTCTACTGGGATTCACACCTCCCCACAGGACCCACTAGCTACACATCTCTACTGGGATTCACACCTCCCCACAGGACCCACTAGCTACATATCTCTTATAGTGTGGATCCATTACCACATCTCTCATAGTGTGGATCCATTACCACATCTCTTATAGTGTGGATCCATTACCACATCTCTCATAGTGTGGATCCATTACCACATCTCTTATAGTGTGGATCCATTATCACATCTCTTATAGTGTGGATCCATTATCACATCTCTTATAGTGTGGATCCATTACCACATCTCTTATAGTGTGGATCTATTACCACATCTCTTATAGTGTGGATCCATTACCACATCTCTTATAGAGTGGATCCATTACCACATCTCTTATAGTGTGGATCCATTACCACATCTCTTATAGAGTGGATCCATTACCACATCTCTTATAGTGTGGATCCATTACCACATCTCTTATAGTGTGGATCCATTACCACATCTCTTATAGTGTGGATCCATTACCACATCTCTTATAGTGTGGATCCATTACCACATCTCTTATAGTGTGGATCCATTACCACATCTCTTATAGTGTGGATCCATTACCACATCTCTCATAGTGTGGATCCATTACCACATCTCTTATAGTGTGGATCCATTACCACATCTCTTATAGTGTGGATCCATTACCACATCTCTCATAGTGTGGATCCATTACCACATCTCTCATAGTGTGGATCCATTATCACATCTCTTATAGTGTGGATCCATTACCACATCTCTTATAGTGTGGATCCATTACCACATCTCTTATAGTGTGGATCCATTACCACATCTCTTATAGTGTGGATCCATTATCACATCTCTTATAGTGTGGATCCATTACCACATCTCTTATAGTGTGGATCCATTACCACATCTCTTATAGTGTGGATCCATTACCACATCTCTTATAGTGTGGATCCATTATCACATCTCTTATAGTGTGGATCCATTACCACATCTCTTATAGTGTGGATCCATTACCACATCTCTTATAGTGTGGATCCATTACCACATCTCTTATAGTGTGGATCCATTACCACATCTCTCATAGTGTGGATCCATTACCACATCTCTTATAGTGTGGATCCATTACCACATCTCTTATAGTGTGGATCCATTACCACATATCTTATAGTGTGGATCCATTATCACATCTCTTATAGTGTGGATCCATTATCACATCTCTTATAGTGTGTATCCATTACCACATCTCTTATAGTGTGGATCCATTACCACATCTCTTATAGTGTGGATCCATTATCACATCTCTTATAGTGTGGATCCATTATCACATCTCTTATAGTGTGGATCCATTACCACATCTCTTATAGTGTGGATCCATTACCACATCTCTTATAGTGTGGATCCATTACCACATCTCTTATAGTGTGGATCCATTACCACATCTCTTATAGTGTGGATCCATTACCACATCTCTTATAGTGTGGATCCATTACCACATCTCTTATAGTGTGGATCCATTACCACATCTCTTATAGTGTGGATCCATTACCACATCTCTTATAGTGTGGATCCATTACCACATCTCTTATAGTGTGGATCCATTACCACATCTCTTATAGTGTGGATCCATTACCACATCTCTTATAGTGTGGATCCATTATCACATCTCTATAGTGTGGATCCATTACCACATCTCTTATAGTGTGGATCCATTACCACATCTCTTATAGTGTGGATCCATTACCACATCTCTTATAGTGTGGATCCATTACCACATCTCTCATAGTGTGGATCCATTATCACATCTCATATAGTGTGGATCCATTACCACATCTCTTATAGTGTGGATCCATTACCACATCTCTTATAGTGTGGATCCATTACCACATCTCTTATAGTGTGGATCCATTATCACATCTCTTATAGTGTGGATCCATTACCACATTTCTTATAGTGTGGATCCATTACCACATCTCTTATAGTGTGGATCCATTACCACATCTCTTATAGTGTGGATCCATTACCACATTTCTCATAGTGTGGATCCATTATCACATCTCTCATAGTGTGGATCCATTACCACATCTCTTATAGTGTGGATCCATTACCACATCTCTTATAGTGTGGATCCATTATCACATCTCTTATAGTGTGGATCCATTACCACATCTCTTATAGTGTGGATCCATTACCACATCTCTTATAGTGTGGATCCATTACCACATCTCTTATAGTGTGGATCCATTACCACATCTCTTATAGTCTGGATCCTTTACCACATCTCTCATAGTCTGGATCCTTTACCACATCTCTTATAGGGGGCGGCAGGTAGCCTAGTGGTTAGAGCGTTGGACTTGTAACCGGAGGTTCGAATCCCTGAGCTGACAAGGTAAAAATCTGTCATTCTGCCCCTGATCAAGGCAGTTAACCCACTGTCCCCCTGGCGCCGAAGACGTGGATGTTGATTAAAGGCAGCCCCCCGCACCTCTCTGATTCAGAGGGGTTGGGTTAAATTTCAGTTGAAGGCATTCGGTTGTACAACTGACTAATAATGGTGACTTTGACTTTATAGTGTGGATCCATTACCACATCTCTCATAGTGTGTATCCATTACCACATCTCTCATAGTGTGGATCCATTACCACATCAGTTAGAGAGTGGACTCATTACATGTTTTGCCCATCCAGCAATGTGATCACAGTGCTGGCACATAAGGCATGTAATTCTGAAGACAAACTTATTTTTGTCTCTTCCTGCATTTCATCACATAACTGGGGGTTTATTTTAAACAGAGCGCAGCTTGGTTCACAGTGGGCGTTAATAGAACTGTACAGTACTGCCTGAGATGGAGACAAAAACAAACCAGCTTGGCATTTATACCTTTTATTGGCAGCAATACAATCTCAAGGAGAACGCGATTGTTACGGGACTGAGAAAAGACTACAGTCTATAGAGAAAAATACATTCCTCTACAGGACAGAGAAAAGACAACAGCCTATAGAGAAGAGGACATTCCTCTACAGGACAGAGAAAAGACAACAGCCTATAGAGAAGAGGACATTCCTCTACAGGACAGAGAAAAGACAACAGCCTATAGAGAAGAGGACATTCCTCTACAGGACAGAGAAAAGACAACAGCCTATAGAGAAGAGGACTTTCCTATACAGGACAGAGAAAAGACAACAGCCTATAGAGAAGAGGACATTCCTCTACAGGACAGAGAAAAGACAACAGCCTATAGAGAATAGGACATTCCTCTACAGGACAGAGAAAAGACAACAG
>CM059789.1:2833804-2863804 GCA_030435695.1 Brachymystax lenok tsinlingensis
GAAACAGATGATAATTTTAGTGCTCATACTCGGTAATTCAGAGAAACAGATGATAATTTTAGTGCTCATACTCGGTAATTCAGAGAAACAGATGATAATTTTGGTGCTCATACTCGGTAATTCAGAGAAACAGATGGTCATTTAGGTGCTCATTACAAGGTAATTCATAGAAACAGATGGTAATTTAGGTGCTCATTACAATGTAATTCAGAGAAACAGATGATAATTTTAGTGCTCATACTCGGTAATTCAGAGAAACAGATGATAATTTTAGTGCTCATACTCGGTAATTCAGAGAAACAGATGATAATTTTAGTGCTCATACTCGGTAATTCAGAGAAACAGATGATAATTTTAGTGCTCATACTCGGTAATTCAGAGAAACAGATGATAATTTTAGTGCTCATACAAGGTAATTCAGAGAAACAGATGATAATTTTAGTGCTCATACTCGGTAATTCAGAGAAACAGATGATAATTTTGGTGCTCATACTCGGTAATTCAGAGAAACAGATGATCATTTAGGTGCTCATTACAAGGTAATTCATAGAAACAGATGGTAATTTAGGTGCTCATTACAATGTAATTCAGAGAAACAGATGATAATTTTAGTGCTCATACTCGGTAATTCAGAGAAACAGATGATAATTTTAGTGCTCATACAAGGTAATTCAGAGAAACAGATGATAATTTTAGTGCTCATACTCGGTAATTCAGAGAAACAGATGATAATTTTAGTGCTCATACTCGGTAATTCAGAGAAACAGATGATAATTTTAGTGCTCATACTCGGTAATTCAGAGAAACAGATGATAATTTTAGTGCTCATACAAGGTAATTCAGAGAAACAGATGATAATTTTAGTGCTCATACTGTAATTCAGAGAAACAGATGATAATTTTAGTGCTCATACTGTAATTCAGAGAAACAGATGATAATTTTGGTGCTCATACTCATTAATTCAGAGAAACAGATGATCATTTAGGTGCTCATTACAAGGTAATTCATAGAAACAGATGGTAATTTAGGTGCTCATTACAATGTAATTCAGAGAAACAGATGATAATTTTAGTGCTCATACTCGGTAATTCAGAGAAACAGATGATAATTTTAGTGCTCATACAAGGTAATTCAGAGAAACAGATGATAATTTTAGTGCTCATACTGTAATTCAGAGAAACAGATGATAATTTTAGTGCTCATACTGTAATTCAGAGAAACAGATGATAATTTTAGTGCTCATACTCGGTAATTCAGAGAAACAGATGATAATTTTAGTGCTCATACTCGGTAATTCAGAGAAACAGATGATAATTTTAGTGCTCATACTCGGTAATTCAGGGAAACAGATGATAATTTAATTTCATAGAATGGAGTCATGAGTGCTCTCATGCCTTCTGTTCGGAACAACTGAGGGTATGACACCATGTCATCTGGTAACTGTACATCAAACATAGTGATCATCAATGTTGACACTGTAATACGAGTGTTATGATATGGAGATGTGAAGTGCACATTTGAACTCACAGGTGTTTGGCTTTTATGACATCAAAGCGATATTTATTATCATTCTCAATGTCTCATCTTTCAATATACATGGAGTGTTCTTAATTTACAACATGTCCCTCACTCATAGATGTCCCTCATTCATAGATGTCCCTCACTCAGACATGTCCCTCACTCAGACATGTCCCTCACTCAGACATGTCCCTCACTCATAGATGTCCCTCACTCATAGATGTCCCTCACTCATAGATGTCCCTCACTCAGACATGTCCCTCACTCAGACATGTCCCTCACTCATAGATGTCCCTCACTCATAGATGTCCCTCACTCATAGATGTCCCTCACTCATAGATGTCCCTCACTCAGACATGTCCCTCACTCAGACATGTCCCTCACTCATAGATGTCCCTCACTCATAGATGTCCCTCACTCAGACATGTCCCTCACTCAGACATGTCCCTCACTCAGACATGTCCCTCACTCATAGATGTCCCTCACTCATAGATGTCCCTCACTCATAGATGTCCCTCACTCATAGATGTCCCTCACTCATAGATATCCCTCACTCAGACATGTCCCTCACTCAGACATGTCCCTCACTCAGACATGTCCCTCACTCATAGATGTCCCTCACTCAGACATGTCCCTCACTCAGACATGGTTGTTACCAGGCCAAAGAGATCCATCTTGATTGGTTGTCTCCAGGCCAAAGAGATCCATCTTGATTGGTTGTCTCCAGGCCAAAGAGATCCATCTTGATTGGTTGTCTCCAGGCCAAAGAGATCTATGGATGCAACTACATGTAGCTTCACTGTGGCTGGGGACATGGTGATACATAGCATTAAGAGGTGGTGTGTGTGTGATGGTGTTTAATACATAGCACAAGAGGCTTTGAGTATGCTTTAAATAAACAGTTTGACAGTTAGGAAGAGCAATGAATCCCCCGTGACTGTTGGAACTGAAGAGAGTCAGAGGAGATGAGAAGCTGCGCGATAAAGATGCTCCACACACACACACACATGTTAACACGCATGCATTCATTTTCTTTGTGTGAGTATAGTTAGCAGAATACCTTCAGATATTTGACTCATATATATATATATATATATATCTCCTTTAAGACTGTTGGAAAAGCATTCCAGGTGAAGCTGGTTGAGAGAATGCCAAGAGTGTGCAAAGCTGTCATAAAGGTAAAGGGTGGCTACTTTGAAGAATCTCAAATATTAAATATATTTTGATTTGTTTAACACTTTTTTTGGGTTACTACATGATTCCATGTGTGTTATTTCATAGTGTTGATGTCTTCACTATTATTCTAAAATGTAGAAAATAGTACAAAATAAAGGAAAACCCTTGAATGAGTAGGTGTGTCCAAACTTTTGACTGGCACTGTATATCTCTGTGTTGCAGCGCTGCAGATGGTCTTTATGTGTGGTTGTAAAACCCAGATGCTTTCTCTGATTCCCCTAGCCACGTCATCTGGCTGCGGTCCATGCTAGCTCGCTACTCGCTAACAAGTAGCCTAAGGGGCTAGCCAACTCAATAAGATGTATAATCTCACAACGCTAAGACCCCAGCGGAGCCGCATAAATATTGGAGATGAGTAGAGAGACTTAACAGGCCTAACACGGGGTTAGCTAGGTTAGCGTCTTGACGTCATCTGGAGGGAACTATGAAAATACTAAGCTCACCATGTGTTGATTTCAGGAGAGTGAAAGGGCAGTTTTGGGATGTTTTTGGGGCGTAGACAAATTGCTGTGCGTCGCTGATTGATGCGTGGAACTGCAATCACCAACACAACTTTCACCTGGGTTTTGTTTTCTGATTTTCTGGTCGTTATGGCTGTTGGAGTTGTGTAAAGACTGTCTGCTCCAGCCAGAGCTGCCTGATGAGTGGCAGCTGGGAGTTCTGTTCAGAATGTGAATGTTATGGCTGTTGGAGTTGTGTAAAGACTGTCTGCTCCAGCCACAGCTGCCTGATGAGTGGCAGCTGGGAGTTCTGTTCAGAATGTTCCGTTGATTATTTCCACTGGTAAGTGGTAGACCACTTACTTGTTGAGGTTCATCAATTATTATTATCTTTCATTGTTTACAGTAAATAAACATGTTTTCTTGGTACAGTGTGTTTTCTAGGTACCAATTATTCTACGTAAAGTATACTGAACAAAAATATAAACTTAACGAGCAACAATTTAAAAGATTTTACTGAGTTACAGTTAAGGAAATCAGTCAATTTAAATAAATGCATTAGGCCCTAATCTATAGACCCCTGGGCAGGAGTGAAGACATGGGTGGGACTGGGGAGCCAGGCCCAGCCAATCATAAGGAGTTTTTCCCGACCTCCCGAGTGGCGCAGTGGTCTAAGAAACTGTGTCGCAGTGTTAGCTGTGCCACTAGAGATTCTGGGTTCAAGTCTAGGCTCTGTCGCAGCTGGGCTGCGTCCTTGAGACCTGTGGGGCAGCGCATGATTGGCTCACAGCGTTGTCTGGGTCAGGGGAGGGTTTGGCCTGGCAGGGATGTCCTTCTGTGGCGGGCCGGGCGCAATGCATGCTAACACGGTTGCCAGGTGTACAGTGTTTCCTCCGACACATTGGTGCGGCTGGCTTCTGGGTTAAGTGGGCATTGTGTCAAGAAGCAGTGCGGTTTGGCTGGGTTGTGTTTCTGAGGACGCACGGCTCTCGGCCTTCGCCTCTCCCGAGTCCGTACGGGAGTTGCAGCGATGAGACAAGACTGTAACTACCAATTGGATACCACGAAATTGGGGAGAAAAAAGGTGTAAAAAGAGTTTTTCCCCAAAAAAGAGATTTATTACAGACAGAAATACTCCTCAGCACCCGCTCCCACCCGCAGGTGAAGAAGCCGGATGTGGAGGTCCTGGGCTGGCGTGGTTACACGTGGTCTGCGGTTGTGAGGCCGGTTGGACGCCCTGCCAAATTCTCAAAAATGACGTTGGAGGCAGCTTATGGTAGAGAAATTAACATTAAATGATCTGGCAACAGCTGTGGTGGACGTTCCTGCAGTCAGTATGCCTATTGCATGTTCCCTCAACTTGAGGCATCTGTGGCATTGTGTTGTGTGACTAAACTGCACATTTTAGAGTTGCCTTTTACTGTCCCCAGCACAAGGTGCACCTGTGTAACGATCATGTTTAATCAGCTTCTTGATATTCCACACCTGTCAGGCGAATGGATTATCTTGGCAAATTACTGGCCCAACGCTCTAACCACTAGGCTACCTGCCGCCACATCTGTTAAATTATATGCAATGTATAAATCTGTCTTCGCTACGGCCTTCTCTGCTCTGCTGTCATGATCAACAATCAACACTCAGGGTGTGTATGTGTGGACTTGTTTAACTATTCTTGTGGGGACCAGAAGTCCCCAATAGTAAACAAACAAACATTTGACCAACTGGAGACATTTTGTTGCTCCCCACAAGGTCAAATTCTATTTCTAAGGGGGGGTTTAGGGTGAAGGTTAGAATTAGGTTAAGGGTTAGGAACTAGGATTAGTTTTAGGGTTAGGAGCTAGGGTTAGGTTTGGGTTTAGGATTAAGGTTAGGTTTTTGGGTTACGGTTAGGGTAAGAGTACAGGTTAGGGTTAGGTTTAGGGTTAGGGGTTAGGGAAAATAGGATTTTCAATGGGACTAAATTGTGTGTCCCCACAAGGTTAGCTGTACAAGACTGTGTGTATGTGTGTGCGTGCGTTGTTGTAGCCTACCATATTTACTTACACAAAGTCTCCATAAATTCAAAGCAATGCGTTGTTTATACTGAAACTGTACACGCAATGAAATGCATTTAGTACGGTTAACAAACAACTGACTCCAACTTTTGAGTTACTGGTTTGTCTACCTGCTTTAGGCCTACCTGCTTTAGGCCTACCTGATTTAGGCCTACCTGCTTTAGGACTACCTGCTTTAGGACTACCTGCTTTAGGCCTACCTGATTTAGGACTACCTGCTTTAGGACTACCTGCTTTAGGACTACCTGCTTTAGTCCTAAATCAGGTAGTCCTAAAGCAGGTAGTCCTAAAGCAGGTAGTCCTAAATCAGGTAGTCCTAAAGCAGGTAGTCCTAAAGCAGGTAGTCCTAAAGCAGGTAGGCTTAAAGCAGGTAGTCCTAAAGCAGGTAGTCCTAAAGCAGGTAGGCTTAAAGCAGGTAGTCCTAAAGCAGGTAGTCCTAAATCAGGTAGGCCTAAAGCAGGTAGGCTTAAAGCAGGTAGTCCTAAAGCAGGTAGTCCTAAATCAGGTAGGCTTAAAGCAGGTAGTCCTAAATCAGGTAGTCCTAAAGCAGGTAGTCCTAAAGCAGGTAGTCCTAAAGCAGGTAGGCTTAAAGCAGGTAGTCCTAAAGCAGGTAGTCCTAAAGCAGGTAGGCTTAAAGCAGGTAGTCCTAAATCAGGTAGGCCTAAAGCAGGTAGTCCTAAAGCAGGTAGTCCTAAAGCAGGTAGGCTTAAAGCAGGTAGTCCTAAAGCAGGTAGGCTTAAAGCAGGTAGTCCTAAAGCAGGTAGTCCTAAATCAGGTAGGCCTAAAGCAGGTAGTCCTAAATCAGGTAGTCCTAAAGCAGGTAGTCCTAAAGCAGGTAGTCCTAAAGCAGGTAGGCTTAAAGCAGGTAGTCCTAAAGCAGGTAGTCCTAAAGCAGGTAGGCTTAAAGCAGGTAGTCCTAAAGCAGGTAGTCCTAAATCAGGTAGGCCTAAAGCAGGTAGGCTTAAAGCAGGTAGTCCTAAAGCAGGTAGTCCTAAATCAGGTAGGCTTAAAGCAGGTAGTCCTAAATCAGGTAGTCCTAAAGCAGGTAGTCCTAAAGCAGGTAGTCCTAAAGCAGGTAGGCTTAAAGCAGGTAGTCCTAAAGCAGGTAGTCCTAAAGCAGGTAGGCTTAAAGCAGGTAGTCCTAAATCAGGTAGGCCTAAAGCAGGTAGTCCTAAAGCAGGTAGTCCTAAAGCAGGTAGGCTTAAAGCAGGTAGTCCTAAAGCAGGTAGGCTTAAAGCAGGTAGTCCTAAAGCAGGTAGTCCTAAATCAGGTAGGCCTAAAGCAGGTAGTCCTAAATCAGGTAGTCCTAAAGCAGGTAGTCCTAAAGCAGGTAGTCCTAAATCAGGTAGGCCTAAAGCAGGTAGGACTAAAGCAGGTAGTCCTAAAGCAGGTAGTCCTAAATTAGGTAGGCCTAAAGCAGGTAGTCCTAAAGCAGGTAGGCTTAAAGCAGGTAGTCCTAAAGCAGGTAGTCCTAAAGCAGGTAGGCTTAAAGCAGGTAGTCCTAAAGCAGGTAGTCCTAAATCAGGTAGGCCTAAAGCAGGTAGTCCTAAATCAGGTAGTCCTAAAGCAGGTAGTCCTAAAGCAGGTAGTCCTAAATCAGGTAGGCCTAAAGCAGGTAGGACTAAAGCAGGTAGTCCTAAAGCAGGTACTCCTAAATCAGGTAGGCCTAAAGCAGGTAGTCCTAAAGCAGGTAGTCCTAAATCAGGTAGGCCTAAAGCAGATAGTCCTAAAGCAGGTAGTCCTAAATCAGGTAGGCTTAAAGCACGTAGTCCTAAAGCAGGTAGTCCTAAAGCAGATAGGCTTAAAGCAGGTAGTCCTAAAGCAGGTAGTCCTAAAGCAGGTAGGCCTAAAGCAGGTAGTACTAAAGTAGGTAGGCTTAAAGGACTACCTGCTTTAAGCCTACCTGCTTTAGGACTACCTGCTTTAGGCCTAAATGTTTAGGCTAATGAATGCTAACAAATGATAAGTAATGCTAAGGAATGCTAATGAATGCTAACAAATGATAAGTAATGCTAAGGAATGCTAACAAATACCAAGGAATGATAACAAATGCTAAGGAATGATAAGGAATGATAATGAATAATAAGGAATGCTATGGAATGGTAAGGGATGCTAATGAATGCTTAGGAATGATAACGAATGCTAAGCAATGATAAGGAATGATAATGAATAATAAGGAATGCTAAGGAATGATCATGAATAATAAGGAATGCTAAGGAATGATAATGAATGCTAAGGAATGCTAACTAATGATAAGGAATGCTAACGAATGATAAGGAAGGCAGTAAGTGGATGTGATCTTTTATGTGAAATAAAACCCACCTGGAAATTGGCTGATGATTTACAGCAGGTTTAGATTTGCAGGCAGTGATCAAGCACTATCCATGACGCCGAATCTCCGCTACAGTTCATCTGTTTGATTAGTGGAGAATCAGATATATTCCATCTGACAAAATCACTACAATATGCTGGTTATCATAAAGTAAAAACAAAATTCCCCCGATTCCCAAATTCTGCCGATCACAACAAATACATCAAGAAACCGTTAGATTAATGTGTATATTTATCAATTTACAGTTGTATAATAATGTCCTGTTTTTTTTTTTTCACGTTTATTATATGCATTTAAATGGCACTTCCGGGTTTGAACCAGAATACCAGGAAGCCTCTTTAATTTCTTGCAATTTTCTCTGGAAAAATAATTGGTCGATTCTCAAGAAAGTATTACACCCTACTGTGTTATACATTGAGAGCTCTTCTTTATGTTGGTATCTGACTTTATTACACATTCAGAGAGCTTGCTTTAAATGAGGCCTAACTGACTGACAAGGAGGGTGAAGAGGTTGATTTAATTTAGAAAGAATATAGTGTCATGATGAGTTTGTGTTATGCCTATTTATCAGCAGCAAATAACTTGATGCGCGCCTTGGGGGTTGATACCATTCTCTTTTATGTTTTACTTTGTTAAAAGTAGATTTTCCAGGACTGTTTTATTTACTATAACTCTATTACTAATCAAACGTATTGAAAGGGAAAATAAAACATGCTACATGATGCAGTAGGTCTTTAGAATGACGCAAAACATATCCTTGACTCTATCCAAGTTGATGTGCGGGAAACAAACGATGCCAGTCAGCCAACACAGCCGGCCCATCAAAACTACACCTAAACTATACCAAAAATAATTTCGCACATAAGATTTAGCCTATAGACAAGATTACATTGACAACAATCTGATGAGTGACAATATTAGGCCCATCAATTGTCAAATTGTACATGAAGAGATGAGCGCATCTTGTGGTTGACAGATGCAGGGAAAGGATCATCACTTTATGAAATCGTCCTTCAGAGTCACATGCAGGTAAAACATTGTGATTTCTATATAGTATCTGAAAGAGCACAGTGTTCCCTTTTTATGACACGTACCCTTGTCAACTAGCTGTCAAAATTCAAGAGGTGCAGCTCTCTTTCCAAATGTCCCTTTTCCCAAGAATATCCGTGTTGTCCATGCATTCAGCACTCACGTGGCAGCACTGTTCTGGCTACTAAGCAAAAACTAGTAACGTAATGAACTTCAAATTAAAATATGTTATTTATTTATCAAATTCATCCTTTTTAATTGTTCATTCACTGGTGTTTTTGTTTAGGAATTCAGCAAAACATTTGACCTGTGACCAAAATAATATGTAACCGGACGTTATTATACTCTGTCAAAATAACATGTAACTGGACGCTATTATACTCTGTCAAAATAACATGTAACTGGACGTTATTATACTCTGTCAAAATAACATGTAACTGGACGTTATTATACTCTGTCAAAATAACATGTAACTGGACGTTATTATACTCTGTCAAAATAACATGTAACTGGACGTTATTATACTCTGTCAAAATAACATGTAACTGGACGTTATTAATTGCTTTAACTTTATTACTAATCGAATGTACAAATAAAGTTGATCAAATTAATGTCATGTTTTTTTTGTGAAGGAAACAACCTATAGGATGTAGGCCTACGTTTTTTTCTAGGACTTGGTAGAATTATAAAAACATATCCTTGACTCTCTAAACAAATAAATATTGTTGTTATTTATTTACTGATCTATTTCAGTGAATATTTATTCAAGTAAATAATCATTTTTAATAGTCTATGAACTATTTATCAAGCGTTGGTGTTTGTGTTTGCTGCAACTTGCGGGTTGATATGCATCTGATGCATAGGGACGCCCGGACACGTTCTCTAGCGGGTACTGATAGGCTGAAAGGGACGCCCGGCCACGTTCTCTAGCGGGTACTGATAGGCTGAAAGGGACGCCCGTCAAAGTTCTCTAGCGGGTACTGATAGGCTGAAAGGGGACGCCCGGCCACGTTCTCTAGCGGGTACTGATAGGCTGAAAGGGACGCCCGTCAAAGTTCTCTAGCGGGTACTGATAGGCTGAAAGGGACGCCCGGCCACGTTCTCTAGCGGGTACTGATAGGCTGAAAGGGACGCCCGTCAAAGTTCTCTAGCGGTACTGATAGGCTGAAAGGGGCGCCCGGCCCACGTTCTCTAGCGGGTACTGATAGGCTGAAAGGGCGCCCGTCAAAGTTCTCTAGCGGGTACTGATAGGCTGAAAGGGCGCCCGGCCACGTTCTCTAGCGGGTACTGATAGGCTGAAAGGGACGCCCGGTAGCGTTCTCTAGCGGGTACTGATAGGCTGAAAGGTACGCCCGGCCACGTTCTCTAGCGGGTACTGGCAGTTCTAGTGTTAATACAGACCTTAAATTGTTAGCTCACTGTATTATACACCCTTACTCTAATTGTAGTATTCATTTTCAGCTCTTACAGGGATTTGAGCATCAGACAGTGTTTTAATCAAACAAACATCAAAGTGTCTCATTTTCATAGAGTAGCCCTTTGGCATGGTGGAAGGAATATACAATCAAATACACACTCAATTCTAACAATAATTCACTCCATTTTAGCGATGCGTCCCATTTATTTATTATATAAGATTTTACGTTTATTTATTTTTATTTTTTTCCATTTGATCCACTCAAGTGTGCTTCTCATTTGAGGTGCAGGAGATGAATACCTTGGATGCGTCTGAAATGGCTCTCTAGTTCCTGTGTAGTGCACTACATTTTGACCAGAGCTCTATGGGCCCTAAAGGGAATAGGGTGCCAATTTTGGATGCAGTTGAGGAGATGAACCCAGCTTTATTCACTTAACAACAAACCTGAGAATAGACCCTGAAATAGCTGGATGCTAACAGTTCTCCAGGTGAATTAGACTATTCACACTCTCCTCTCTCACATTCACCTTAGATTCGCCTTGATCATTTCCTGCAGAAAATCCTCCCCCGCCCCCCCGACGGTGTAGATGAGGTCTCCCCAACAGCAATGATTTCAATCAGCCAGCGTGTGAATTCGCAGGGCTTTTCAGAATAGAATGGAACACTCTATAATAGATTGGACAAATAAGTCATTTCTGTGTGGAAGATGGATTCAAATTGATTTGTTCAACAATGCCTCAAACACAGGCATACATGTGGTCGTACACACAAACTCACACACACATATACACACACACACACACACCTACACGCACACATACACATACAAGCAATTATTTCCAAAAATGTCTCCTTTATGATGCCATAGTTTTAGGATCCAGTGCTGTAAAGGTGTGGAGAGTAGCAGAAGGAGTGTGATACTGTGGTGAGCAATTCTCCTATCCTGCGTCCTGCCCTCTAACTTAACTATATCGACCTTTACCTGCTGCAGGCTGCACTTAGATAATGCTCACAGCCTGCCCCTAGAGGAGAGAGAGGGGGGAAGGAGAGAGAGAAAGGCCAAGATACAAGAGAGAGAGAGAGAGAGAGAGAGAGAGAGAGAGAGAGAGAGAGAGAGAGAGAGAGAGAGAGAGAGAGAACCCAATAGGAGAGCAATAGCCAACCTGCCTTAGCAGTTATATTAATGTGTTGTGTGTAAGAGTAGTGTTTTGTTTAAACGTAATGTCTCCACCCATCTAAAATCAATTTCCATCTAAACCCTCTGAATAAAAAGCTGCTTAAGCCGTCAGATTGATGAGAACACTATTGACATCACAGAGTGACAAACAACCTCCATTATGCCAACACGTCGGTCTGAATGGAGCCGTGTGTGTGTGTGTGTGTGCGTGTGTGTGCAATTGTGCGTTGGACCGTGCGTGTCTGTGTGCGAGACCTTGAATAGAAGTAATTTGTTAGATAAATGATGTCGTGTCAGACTGTGTTTAATCCTAACCCTTTAGCCGGAGCCTTCACAGCCTGTCCATTCTAATCCCATATTACTATTTAAATGAGAAATATGGAAACCAGCACTAATAATCTGACGTTATGACGAACAGCGTGTTCTCGTTGTTCATATGAAGCTTTACAGGGTAATGATTTGGGGTGAGAGGAGCGTCTCCCTCCCCCGCTGAGATCTGACAAAGGTTTCTGTGATGTTTGCCTCGATATCAAAGTTTACTGGTCGTGTACACAGTTTTGCAGGTGTTATCGCAGGATCAGCAAAATGATAACGTTTCCAGCTCCGACAGTGAAATCTGTCAATACAATAACAATACACACATCATCCAAAATTCAAGATCAACCATCACATCCAGCTAAGATCAACAATCACAACCAGCTAAGATCAACCATCACATCCAGCTAAGATCAACCATCACAACCAGCTAAGATCACCCATCACATCCAGCTAAGATCAACCATCACACCCGGCTAAGATTAGCCATCACATCCAGCTAAGATCACCCATCACATCCAGCTAAGATAAACCATCACATCCAGCTAAGATCAACCATCACAACCAGCTAAGATTAACCATCACATCCAGCTTAGATCACCCATCACATCCAGCTAACATCAACCATCACATCCAGCTAAGATCAACCATCACAACCAGCTAAGATCAACCATCACATCCAGCTAAGATCAACCATCACATCCAGCTAAGATTAACCATCACATCCAGCTAAGATCAACCATCACATCCAGCTAATATTAACCATCACATCCAGCTAAGATCAACCATCACATCCAGCTTAGATCACCCATCACATCCAGCTAAGATCAACCATCACAAGCAGAAATTGAAGGTGGTGATCATCCAGGATGATAAATGATGTTGATCACACTAACCACCGTGTTAGAATAGATCCTGAAGCCTTGTAATTACTAGAACAACATCTATAACATCCAAACATCACCTTCTGGAGGAGCAAAGCTGAGCTACAGGAGGATTACAACATCACCTTATGGAGGAGCAAAGCTGAGCTACAGGAGGATTACAACATCACCTTCTGGAGGAGCAAAGCTGAGCTACAGGAGGATTACAACACCACCTTCTGGAGGAGCAAAGCTGAGCTACAGGAGGATTACAACATCACCTTCTGGAGGAGCAAAGCTGAGCTACAGGAGGATTACAATACCTTCTGGAGGAGCAAAGCTGAGCTGCAGGAGATTACAACATAACCTTCTGGAGGAGCAAAGCTGAGCTACAGGAGGATTACAACACCACCTTCTGGAGGAGCTAAACTGAGCTACAGGAGGATTACAACATCACCTTCTGGAGGAGCTAAACTGAGCTACAGGAGGATTACAACATCACCTTCTGGAGGAGCAAAGCTGAGCTACAGGAGGATTACAACATCACCTTCTGGATGAGCTAAACTGAGCTACAGGAGGATTACAACATCACCTTCTGGAGGAGCAAAGCTGAGCTACAGGAGGATTACAACACCACCTTCTGGAGGAGCAAAGCTGAGCTACAGGAGGATTACAACATCACCTTCTGGAGGAGCAAAGCTGAGCTACAGGAGGATTACAATACCTTCTGGAGGAGCAAAGCTGAGCTGCAGGAGATTACAACATAACCTTCTGGAGGAGCAAAGCTGAGCTACAGGAGGATTACAACACCACCTTCTGGATGAGCTAAGCTGAGCTACAGGAGGATTACAACATCATCTTCTGGAGGAGCTAAGCTGAGCTACAGGAGGATTACAACATCACCTTCTGGAGGAGCTAAGCTGAGCTACAGGAGGATTACAACATCACCTTCTGGAGGAGCTAAGCTGAGCTACAGGAGGATTACAACATCACATTCTGGAGGAGCAAAGATGTCATGTAAAGATGAATTAAATTGTTATTCTGTCATAGCATGTAAACGTTTAAATTTAAACTATTATATTAATCTGACTATTCACAATAGTATTATTGTGTGCATGCTCAGTGCAGTCAGTCTTCCTAATTGGTCAGTCACCGGAATCGGCTCGTAACACCCAGCCACACTACACGATAAAGGTTCAACATTTCTGACACCGCTACTACTTGGTCAGACCCTGTCACACGGAATGACCCAAGACGTCCGACAATCATTTACAACCTAAGAATATGCCGACAACGTGGACGTTTTGTTTGGGATGGCAAAATCGTGGCATAAAATGGCTAATATCATACAGTCTGTGTTTGTGTAATCTATTTCACAGCACTTCAGATGGATAGCAGAGGGAAATACTGGAGAATCATTAGAAAATAATCAGATGGATAGCAGAGGAAATACTGTAGAATCAATAGAAAAGAATCAAATGGATAGCAGAGGGAAATACTGGAGAATCATTAGAAAAGAATCAGATGGATAGCAGAGGGAATACTGTAGAATCAATAGAAATGAATCAATCATTCAGTGTACTGTCCTACTTCATGAGAATGTTTGTACAGGACAATTACCAGTTTAGTTTTTTTTTTTTAACAATAAACGACTCTTCAGTTGAATAGCAGAGGAAACAGAGTCAATTCAAAGGAACGTAGGAATGTACTAGCAAACTTGAAGAGTAGGATTGTACAGGAAAGTTTAGAAACCCGACAAACAACCATATGCCACTGAAGTAAACCAAAGTAATGTGCAAGAGACTCCTCTGACATCTGGTCACAGCTACACATTTATATCTGTGTTTTTAGATACCATTTCACAGGCACTTTAGATTGGATAGCGAACGAAAACAGAATCAAGACAAAAAAAAACATATCACGAGTGTAACAAACGTCATGAGTATTTGATTGCATAGGAGTTTACAAGTTCACCGAACAACCGTATGTCTTCCAGTAAACAAACGGAATCCCGTTGAAGACCAACTGAGACCAAACCTAGCAGTTGTTTTCCACAGAGATCTAGCTCTTCCCTCCCCTGCTGTGAAACGTCCTCCGTTCCTACTCATTTCCTCCAACAGTCTCCCTCACGTCTTCATCCCAAATGCCACCCTAATCCCTTTATTGTGCACTACCTTTGACCAGGGCCCATAGTGCAGGATTTAGGGAATAGGGTTGCCATTTGGGATGGGACCACCATCACCATCCAGGACTAAAATACTGAGTAACAAGAAGCTGTATCTGTTCAAAGACCCCAGAACTCTGGAGCTGTTACGTACAGGTATAATACAATAATATATATCAGCCTCACCAGGTATAATAAATGCATGTGTGGTTGTTGAAAACTCTGGATAAGAAGGTCCTTCATCTATCAAAGATCCCAGATACCGTGTACTTCTCCAGCTATATGTCTATGAATGCATGTGTGGTTGTTCTTCCATCTTCTCTCAGACAGACAGTAATAGTTAGTAAGAGCAACTTTCCTTTTTAAAGGTGATATGTGCTAATGAGAAACCTGTCGCTTTGAGCTGACACATCCCTCCATCCCTCCATCCATCCATCCCTCCATTCCTCCATCTCTCCATCCCTCCATCCATCCATCCCTCCATCTCTCCATCCCTCCATCCCTTCATCTCTCCATCCCACTATCTCTCCATCTCTCCATCCCTCCATCTCTCCATACCTCTATCCCTCCATCCCTCCATCCCTCTATCTCTCCATCCCTCCATCCCTCCATCTCTCCATCTATCCATCCCTCCATCCCTCCATCTCTCCATCCCTCCATCCCTCCATCTCTCCATCTATCCATCCCTCCATCTATCCATCCCTCCATCTCTCCATCCCTCCATCTCTCCTTCCCTCCATCTCTCCATCCATCCATCCCTCCATCTCTCCATCTTTCCATACCTCTATCCCTCCATCCCTCCATCTCTCCATCCCTCCATTTCTCCATCCTGCCATCCCTCCATCCCACCAACCCACCATCCCACCATCTCTCCATCTCTCCATCCCTCCATCCCTCCATCCCACCATCCCTCCATCTCTCCATCTCTCCATCCCTTCATCCCTCCATCCCACCATCCCACCATCCCTCCATCTCTCCATCTCTCCATCCCTTCATCCCTCCATCTCTCCATCTCTCCATCCCTTCATACCTCCATCTCTCCATCTCTCCATCTCTCCATCTCTCCATCCCTCCATCTCTCCATCCCTCCATCCCACCATCCCTCCATCTCTCCATCTTCCATCTCTCCATTCCTCCATCTCTCCATCCCTTCATCCCTCCATCCCACCATCCCTCCATCTCTCCATCTCTCCATCCCTCCATCTCTCCATTCCTCCATCTCTCCATCCCTCCATCCCTTCATCCCTCCATCCCTCCATCTCTCCATCTCTCCATCCCTCCATCCCTCCATCTCTCCATCTATCCATCCCTCCATCTCTCCATCCCTCCATCTCTCCTTCCCTCCATCTCTCCATCCATCCATCCCTCCATCTCTCCATCTTTCCATACCTCTATCCCTCCATCCCTCCATCTCTCCATCCCTCCATTTCTCCATCCTGCCATCCCTCCATCCCACCAACCCACCATCCCACCATCTCTCCATCTCTCCATCCCTCCATCCCTCCATCCCACCATCCCTCCATCTCTCCATCTCTCCATCCCTTCATCCCTCCATCCCACCATCCCACCATCCCTCCATCTCTCCATCTCTCCATCCCTTCATCCCTCCATCTCTCCATCTCTCCATCCCTTCATACCTCCATCTCTCCATCTCTCCATCTCTCCATCTCTCCATCCCTCCATCCCTCCATCCCACCATCCCTCCATCTCTCCATCTTCCATCTCTCCATTCCTCCATCTCTCCATCCCTTCATCCCTCCATCCCACCATCCCTCCATCTCTCCATCTCTCCATCCCTCCATCTCTCCATTCCTCCATCTCTCCATCCCTCCATCCCTTCATCCCTCCATCCCTCCATCTCTCCATCTCTCCATCCCTCCATCCCTCCATCTCTCCATCTCTCCATCCCTCCATCCCACCATCCCTCCATCTTCCATCTCTCCATCCCTCCATATATCCATCTCTCCATCCCTCCATCCCTCCATCCCACCATCCCTCCATCTCTCCATCTCTCCATCTCTCCATCCCTCCATCTCTCCATCCCTCCATCCCTCCATCTCTCCATCCCTCCATCCACCATCCATCCCCCATCCTCCATCTCCATCCCTCCATCTCTCCATCTCTCCATCCCTCCATCCCACCATCCCACCATCCCTCCATCTCTCCATCTCTCCATCCCTCCATCCCTCCATCCCACCATCCCTCCATCTCTCCATCCCTCCATCCCACCATCCCTCCATCCCTCCATCCCTCCATCTCTCCATCTCTCCATCCCTCCATCCCTCCATCTCTCCATCTCTCCATCCCTCCATCCCACCATCCCTCCATCTTCCATCTCTCCATCCCTCCATCTCTCCATCCCTCCATCCCTCCATCCCACCATCTCTCCATCTCTCCATCCCTTCATCCCTCCATCTCTCTATCGCTCCATCGCTTCGTCTCTCCATCTCAATCTGTTTTTTGTCTCTTTTTGTCATCTCTCACTGATGCTCCACTTCAACACTTCACTTCCAAAGAAAAATAGACAGAGAGAGCCAGATAGAGAAGGAAGAAGGGAGGGAGAGATAGAGCGAGAGGTGTCAAAGTCCTCCAGTCTCTGAAACCTACAGTGACACCCGTCCTCCTCGTCTCACCCCCGTTTTCCTCTCCTCCCCTTCCTCAGCCTCCTTCTCCCCCTCCACTTCTTCCACCTCCTGCTCCAGGGCTATCTAGCTTCTCTCTCAGCTTTAAAGACAACTGAGAACTCTTGAGGATTTTCATCACCACAAAATGACATCCATTTTGGGGATCTAAGCATGGTACTAGGAGTGTAGTTTGACACAACATGGCTGACACAAACCTTGGATGATTGGCAGGTAGAACAGCAGAGTGCCAGGCCTCTCTCTCTGGGTTGACAGAAATACACTCATTACAGTCACAGTTGACACTCTTTGAGCGGTAAAATGTCTTTGTTCGTCTGCAGATGTCTTTCCTGGATCATACTGTTTCATGTCTCTCTCTCAGGGTGGGTGATTAGTACACTGAGCCTCTCAATGGAGTCCATCATTTTCAGCATTGACAGTTTCCTCACAGTACCCAGTTTGTTGTGACTAGCAGTCTGATCTATGTGTGCCTTCATCATGACAAGGCACAAACTTGTTGAAACACACATTTCTGGAATGTTTGTCTTTTTTCACCCGACTTGTAACCTAAATAAAATGACATGGTTGAAAATGTTAGTCAATCAAATGTAAATCAAAACTAAACGTTGAACTGACGTCTGAGTCCAGTCATGTACGCAATGTAGTCAGACAACTAGTTCATTAAACATGCTAATTCACACCCTAACTGACATTATTAGTTAAAGATTATAATTACAAAAGGGAAAATAAATACAAATAAATATGGGTTGTATTTACAGTGGTGTTTGTTCTTCACTGGTTGCCCTTTTCTTGTGGCAACAGGTCACAAATCTTGCTGCTGTGATGGCACACTGTAGTATTTCACCCAGTAGATATGGGAGTTTATCAAAATTGGATTTGTTTTTGAATTCTTTGTGGATCTGTGTAATCTGAGGGAAATATGTGTCTCTAATATGGTCATACATTTGGCAGGAGGTTAGGAAGTGCAGCTCAGTTTCTACCTCATTTTGTGTGTCTTCTCTTGAGAGCCAGGTCTGCCTACGGCGGCCTTTCTCAGTATCTAGGCAAGGCTATGCTCACTGAGGGATTTCCTTAATTTTGGGTCAGTCACAGTGGTCAGGTATTCTGCCACTGTGTACTCTCTGTTTAGGGCCAAATAGCATTCTAGTTTGCTCTGTTTTTTGTAAATACTTTCCAAAGTGTCAAGTCATTATCTTTTTGTTTTCTCATGATTTTGTTGGGTCTAATTGTGTTGCTGTCCTGTGGCTCTGTGGGGTCTGTTTGTGTTTGTTTGCTTAGGGGACTCTTCTACAGGTTAATGTCTCTGTCGGTGATGGCTTTGTTATGGAAGGTTTGGGAATCGCTTCCTTTTAGGTGGTTGTAGAATTTATCGGCTCTTTTCTGGATTTTGATAATTAGCGGGTATCGGCCTATTTCTATTTTGCATGCATTATATGGCATTTTATGTTGTACACAGAGGATATTTTTTCTGAATTCTGCATGCAGAGTCTCAATTTGGTGTTTGTTCCATTTTGTACATTCCTATTTGGTGAGCGGACCCCAGACCTCAAAACCATGAAAGGCATTGGGTTATATAACTGATTCAAGTATTTTTAGCCAGATCCTAATTGGTATGTCAAATTTTATGTTTCTTTTCATGGCATAGAAGGCCCTTCTTGACTTGTCTCTCAGATCGTTCACAGATTTGTGGAGGTTACCTGTGTTTAGGGTATGTATAGTTTATTGTGTGCTCTAGGGCAACGGTGTCTAGATGGAATTTGTATTTCTGGTCCTGATGACTGGACCTTTTTTGGAACACCATTATTTTTGTCTTACTGAGATTTACCGTCAGGGCCCAGGTCTGGCAGAATCTGTGCAGAAGATCTAGGTGCTGCTGTAGGCCCTCCTTGGTTGGGGGCAGAAGCACCAGATCATCAGCAAACAGTAAACATTTGACTTCAGATTCTAGTAGGATGAGGCTGGGTGCTTCAGACTGTTCTAGTGCCATCGCCAATTCGTTGATATATATGTTGAAGAGGGTGGGGCTTAAGCTGCATCCCTGTCTCACCCCACAGCCCTGTGGAAAGAAATGTATGTGTTTTTTTCACATTTTAATCGCACACTTGTTGTTTGTGTACTTCATTTTCATAATGTCGTATGTTTTTTCCCCAACACCCCTTTCTATCAGTTTGTATAGCAGACCCTCATGCCAAATTCAGTCGAAAGCTTTTTTTTAAATCAACAAAGCATAAGAAGACTTTGCCTTTGTTTAGGTTTGTTTGTTGGTCAATTAGTGTGTGAAGGGTGAATACGTTGCCTGACATACGGTAATTTATTAAAAAGCCAATTTGACATTTGCACACTCATTGTTTTCGCTGAGGAAATATTTGAGTCTGCTGTTAATGATAATGCGGAGCTACAGGATTTTTTTTTAATGAGGATTTTCCCAAGAATGACGTATATCCCCCGGTAGTTATTGGGGTAAAATTTGTTTCCACTTTTGTGGATTGGGGTGATCAGTCCTTGGTTCCAAATATTGGGGAAGATGCCAGAGCTGAGGATTATGTTAAAGAGTTTAAATATAGCCAATTGGAATTTGTGGTCTCTATATTTAATAATTTAATTTAGGATAACATCAACCCCACAGGCCTTTCTGGGTTGGTGGGTTTGTATTTTGTCCTGTAGTTCATTCAATGTAATTGGAGAATCCAGTGGGTTCTGGTAGTCTTTAATAGTTGATTCTAAGATTTGTAATTGGTCATGTATATGTTTTTGCTGTTTGTTCTTTGTTATAGAGCCAAAAAGATTGGATAAGTGGTTTACCCATACATCTCAGTTTTGGATAGATAACTCTCTTGTTGTTTTGTTTAGTGTTTTCCAATTTTCCCAGAAGTGATTAGATTCTATGGATTCTTCAGTTACATTGAGCTGATTTTTGACGTTCTGTTCCTTCTTTTTCCGATGTGTTTTTCTGTATTGTTTTAGTGATTCACCATAGTGAAGGCAAAGGCTCAGGTTTTCTGGGTCTCTATGTTTTTGGTTGGATAGGTTTCTTGTTGTTAATTGTTGTAGGTTGTTTGCTTGAAATGTTTCAATTTGATGAGAAAGCTGAGAGGTCAAATATACTGTTTAGTTTTTCTACTGCCAAGTTTACACCTTGTCTAGAAGGGATTGAATTTGATGTTGCCTAATAGTTTTTTGGGAGATTGACACACTATTTTCCTTCCATCTATAGCATTTCTTAATGTTACTCCGTTCCTTTGGCTTTGATGCCTCATGATTGAGTATTGCTCTGTTCAGGTAGACTGTGATTTTGCTGTGATCTGATAGGAGTGTCAGTGGTCTGACTGTGAACGCTCTGAGAGACTCTGGGTTGAGGCCAGTGATAAAGTAGTCTACAGTACTACTGCCAAGAGATGAGCTATAGGTGTGCCTACCATAGGAGTCCCCTCGAAGCCTACCATTGACTATGTACAGACCCAGCGCGTGACAGAGCTGCAGGAGTTGTGACCTGTTTTTTTGGTTATGTTGTGCCTAGGGGGGCATATGGGGGAGGGAATGCTGTCACCTCCAGGCAGGTGTTTGTCCCCCTGTGTGCTGAGGGTGTCGGGTTCTTGTCCAGTTCTGGCATTTAGGTCGCCACAGACTAGTACAGGTCCCTGAGCCTGGAAATTGTTGATCTCCCCTCTAGGATGGAGAATCAGTCTGCATTAAAATATGAGGATTCTATTGGGGGATATAGGTAGCACACATGAGGAACTTTTCTCTGTTGAGATCATTTCCTTATTCATTTCTAGCCAGATGTAAAATGTTCCTGTTTTGACTAAATTAGTAGAGTGAGTTAGCTCTCCTCTATACAAAATTAACATACCCCCCTGAGTCTCTTCCCTGTTTCACACCTGGTAGTTTGGTGGATGGGACTACCAGCTCTCTGTAACCTAGAGGGCAACCAGTGGGTCCGTCTCCTCTTTACCAGGTTTCTTATAGGATGACAATGTCTGTATTTCCAATTTCTTTGATGAAGTCTGGATTCCTGCTCTTTAGGCCAAAGGACCTCAGACCTTTGGCCTAGTAAAATCTTTGTGGTCCATAGTGTCTAGTTCTGTTTTTGTGCGGTTTAGGCCTGGACCATTTTTCTCTATTTCAAACACCGGGCTCTGAAACAGGTTATGTTATTTCAAACACCAGGCTCTGAAACAGGTTATGTTATTTCAAACACCAGGCTCTGAATCAAATCAAATCAAATTTATTTATAAAGCCCCCCTTACATCAGCTGATGTCACAGAGTGCTGTACAGAAACCCAGCCTAAAACCCCAAACAGCAAGCAATGCAGGTGTAAAAGCACGATGGCTAGGAAAAACTCCCTAGAAAGGCCAAAACCTAGGAAGAAACCTAGAGAGGAACCAGGCTGTGAGGGGTGGCCAGTCCTCTTCTGGCTGTGCCGGGTGCAGATTATAACAGAACATGGACAAGATTTTAAAATGTTCATAAAACAGGCAGAACAGTTGAAACTGGAGAAGCAGCACGGCCAGGTGGACTCGGGACATCAAGGAGTCATCAGGCCAGGTAGGCCTTGAGGAATGGTCCTAATGCTCAGGTCCTCCGAGAGAGAGAGAGAGAGAGAGAGAGAGAGAGAGAAGAAGAAAAAAAGAAAGAAAGAGAGAGATAATTAGAGAGAGCATACTTAAATTTGCACAGGACAACAGATAAGAGAAGAAATACTCCAGATATAACAGACGGACCCTAACCCCCCGACACATAAACTACTGCAGCATAAATACTGGGGCTGAGACGGGAGGGGTCGGGAGACACTGTGGCCCCGTCCGACGAAACCCCCGGACAGGGCCAAACAGGCAGGACATAACCCCACCCACTCTGCCGAAGCACAGCCCCCACACCACTAGAGGGATATCTTCAACCACCAACTTACCATCCTGAGACAAGGCCGAGTATAGCCCACAAGATCTCCGCCACGGCACCAGAAGCCAGTGACTCAGCCCCTGTAATAGGGTTAGAGGCAGAGAATCCCAGTGGAGGGAACCGGCCAGGCAAAGACAGCAAGGGTGGTTCGTTGCTCCAGTGCCTTTCCGTTCACCTTCACACTCCTGGGCCAGACTACACTCAGTCATAGGACCTACTGAAGAGATGAGTCTTCAATAAAGACTTAAAGGTTGAGACCGAGTCTGCGTCTCTCACATGGATAGGCAGACTATTCCATAAAAATGGAGCTCTATAGGAAAAAGCCCTGCCTCCAGCTGTTTGCTTAGAAATTCTAGGGACAGTAAGGAGGCTCATGCGTCTTGTGACCGTAGCGCACGTGTAGGTATGTACGGCAGGACCAAATCAGAAAGATAGGTAGGAGCAAGCCCATGTAATGCTTTGTAGGTTAGCAGTAAAACCTTGAAATCAGCCCTTGCCTTAACAGGAAGCCAGTGTAGAGAGGCTAGTACTGGAGTAATATGATCAAATTTTGGGGTTCTAGTCAAGATTCTAGCAGCCGTGTTTAGCACTAACTGAAGTTTATTTAGTGCTTTATCCGGGTAGCCGGAAAGTAAAGCATTGCAGTAGTCTAACCTAGAAGTTACAAACGCATGGATTAATTCTGCATCATTTTTGGACAGAAAGTTTCTGATTTTTACAATGTTACGCAAATGGAAAAAAGCTGTCCTTGAAACAGTCTTGATATGTTAGTCAAAATAGAGATCAGGGTCCAGAGTAACGATGAGGTCCTTCACAGTTTTATTTGAGACGACTGTACAACCATCAAGATTAACTGTCAGATTCAACAGAAGATCTCTTTGTTTCTTGGGACCTAGAACTAGCATCTCTGTTTTGTCAGAGTTTAAAAGTAGAACATTTTCCGCCATCCACTTCCTTATGTCTGAAACACAGGCTTCCAGGGAGGGCAATTTTGGGGCTTCACCATGTTTCATCGAAATGTACAGCTGTGTGTCATCCGCATAGCAGTGAAAGTTAACATTATGTTTCCGAATGACATCACCAAGTGGTAAAATATATAGTGAAAACAATAGTGGTCCCAAAACAGAGCTTTGAGGAACACCGAAATGTACAGTTGATTTGTCAGAGGACAAACCATCCACAGAGACAAACTAATATCTTTCCAACAGATAACATCTAAACCAGGCCAGAACTTGTCCATGTAGACCAATTTGGGTTTCCAATCTCTCCAAAAGAATGTGGTGATCGATGGTATCAAAAGCAGCACTAAGGTCTAGGAGCACGAGTACAGTTGCAGAGCCTTGGTCTGACGCCATTAAAAAGTCATTTAACACCTTCACAAGTGCAGTCTCAGTGCTATGATGGGGTCTAAAACCAGACTGAAGCGTTTCGTATACATTGTTTGTCTTCAGGAAGGCAGTGAGTTGCTGCGCAACAGCTTTTTCTAAAATTTTTGAGAGGAATGGAAGATTCGATATAGGCCGATAGTTTTTTATATTTTCTGGGTCAAGGTTTGGCTTTTTTAAGAGAGGCTTTATTACTTCCACTTTTAGTGAGTTTGGTACACATCCAGTAGATACAGAGCTGTTTATTATGTTCAACATAGGAGGGCCAAGCACAGGAAGCAGCTCTTTCAGTAGTTTAGTTGGAATAGGGTCCAGTATGCAGCTTGAAGGTTTAGAGGCCATGATTATTTTCATCAATGTGTCAAGAGATATGGTACTAAAAAACTTGTGTCTCTCTTGATTTTATGTCCTGGCAAAGTTGTGTGGACTCAGGACAACTGAGCTTTGGAGGAATACGCAGATTTAAAGAGGAGTCCGTAATTTGCTTTCTAATGATCATGATCTTTTCCTCAAAGAAGTTCATGAATGAATCACTGCTAAAGTGAAAGCCATCCTCTCTTGGGAAATGCTGCTTTTTAGTTAGCTTTGTGACAGTATCAAAAATAAACTTTGGATTATTCTTATTTTCCTCAAATAATTTAGAAAAATAGGATGATCGAGCAGCAGTGAGGGCTCTTCGATATTGCACGGTACTGTCTTTCCAAGCTAGTCGGAAGACTTCCAGTTTGGTGTGGCGCCATTTCCGTTCCAATTTTCTGGAAGCTTGCTTCAGAGCTCGGGTATTTTCTGTATACCAGGGAGCTAGTTTTTTATGGCAAATGTTTTTTGTTTTTAGGGGTGCAACTGCATCTAGGGTATTGCGCAAGGTTACATTGAGTTCCTCAGTTAGGTGGTTAACTGATTTTTGTACTCTGACGTCCTTGGGTAGGTGGAAGGATTCTAGGGATCTTTGGGATGTCTGAGAATTTATAGCACGAAACAGGTTATGTTATTTCAAACACCAGGCTCTGAAACAGGTTATGTTATTTCAAACACCAGGCTCTGAAACAGGTTATGTTATTTCAAACACCAGGCTCTGAAACAAGTTATGTTATTTCAAACACCAGGCTCTGAAACAGGTTATGTCGTTTCGGCGACAGGTGTTTATGTTTTTGGATTCTCCGGAGCAGACTTTGGAGTTATCGTTTAAAGTTAAGTATGACAATAGACTGTATATGGCTTATGCTAGTACGGGTAGTCAACGGTGTTTTGAGTGTGGGGATGTCAGCCATAAGCGACATGCTTGCCCTAGAAGGGAGAAGACGGAGCGAGTGATGCAGCTGGTCCTCGTAACGCCCGGGCCCACTGATGTAGGGAGAGGTGGGCCGACAGCGGTAGAGCAGTCACAAGCACCTGCTGCTGAGGAACAAGTTGTCCGTGTTGAGGGCACGGAGTCGCTGCTTGTACCAGAGGGAAGTGGGCATCTCCTCCCAGGTAGTGGAGGAGATGCCCACTATGAGTAATGGGGTACAGGAGGGGGTTCATGTGGAGCTAGGCTCCCAGGTAGTGGAGGAGATGCCCACTATGAGTAATGGGGTACAGGAGGGGGTTCATGTGGAGCTAGGCTCCCAGGTAGTGGAGGAGATGCCCACTATGAGTAATGGGGTACAGGAGGGGGTTCATGTGGAGCTAGGCTCCCAGGTAGTGGAGGAGATGCCCACTATGAGTAATGGGGTAAAGGAGGGGGTTCATCTGGAGCTAGGCTCCCAGGTAGTGGAGGAGATGCCCACTATGAGTAATGGGGTACAGGAGGGGGTTCATGTGGAGCTAGGCTCCCAGGTAGTGGAGGAGATGCCCACTATGAGTAGTGGGGTACAGGAGGGGGTTCATGTGGAGCTAGGCTCCCAGGTAGTGGAGGAGATGCCCACTATGAGTAGTGGGGTACAGGAGGGGGTTCATGTGGAGCCAGGCTCCCAGGTAGTGGAGGAAGACTGTGGGGTTAGACCAGTTGAGTGAGAAGAAGCATTTCTGCCTGAGGAAATGTGTTACTGCTGGCCACGGCAGCAAAAGGTAGTGGGAAATGTGGTTCAGAGAAAATTAAAACAGTGATGATGATCATCATATGGTGTTTCTCTGTAGTTTCTTCTGCTTCTCCTTTCTCTTTTCTATATGGGGGTACTAAGGGGAGGTTCTCTCAATATTACTGGGGGAAGGGACAGGAATAAGAGGGCTTGGGTATTACAAGTAATAAAACAGAAAAGGCTTAATGTAGTTTTTCTACAGGAGACACATAGTGATGAGGCTAATGAGGTTGACTGGGGGTATGTGGTGGGAAGGGCAGCATATACTCAGTCATGGTACTAATTTCAGTGCTGGGGTGGCAATCTTGTTTTCCTCAGGCTTAGGTGTGACTGTGGTATCTACAACAGAGATTGTCAAGGGTCGGGTTTTAATGGTCAAGGTGGATGTTATGGGTTTTTTGTAAATTGTTTTGAATGTCTATGCTCCTAATGAGGGCACAGAGCGTATTGCTATATTTGATCAAATAAAGGAAACCTTAAGACAGTGTGACCAAGAGGGGTGTCTGGTTTTAGGGGGGGACTGGAACTGCACAGTGGATTTTACTGTTGATCGCACTGCTGAAGAACCTCCCCTGTGGTCAGCTACTTGTCTGTCTGGTCTATTAACGGAGTTGGAGCTTTCTGATGTGTGGAGAGTAAGGAATGCTAAAGTTAGGCAGTACACCTGGCTCAAAGTTAACGAAGGTGGTGTCATTCAGCAAGGTTAGACAGGTTGTATGTATCTGAGCTCTACTGTAGTAGTTAATGAAGGTGGTGTCATTCAGCAAGGTTAGACAGGCTGTATGTATCTGATCTCTACTGTAGTAGTTAATGAAGGTGGTGTCATTCAGCAAGGTTAGACAGGTTGTATGTATCTGAGCTCTACTGTAGTAGTTAATGAAGGTGGTGTCATTCAGCAAGGTTAGACAGGTTATATGTATCTGAGCAATATTGTAGTAGGGTTGGAAGGTGTGACATTACTCCTGTGGGTTTCTCTGATCACCATATTGTTACTGTTGATATTCACTTGTCCTGTCCACGAAGGTCATCACCTTACTGGTATTTTAATGTTAAGTGAGGATTCTCTTCCTTTATCCTGTCAACGTGCGGTGCTTTCATTGTTGCCAAAACATGGGGATTTGGCTCTTTAAAAAAACTGGCGACATGTTGCATTGCTGTGTGCAGAATAAACAATTATATCTAAGTTTCTCTCAAACAGGTTGAACGAGTATCTGGGGCTGTCGGTCCACAAGGACCAGTCTTACTGTGTACCTGACCGCTCTATTGTTGACAACTTGTTTCTAGTAAGAGATGTTTTAGACATTAGTCTGATGTAAATGTGGGTTTACTTTCTTTGGATCAAGGAGAAGGCTTTTGATCGTGTGGACCACCAGGACTTGTTCAAAACAATGAAAGCTTTTTGGGTTTGGGGATGTGTTTTTTGTCTTGGATGAGTTTACTGTGTGCTGGGGCCTCGTGTATGGTGAAGGTGGGGGTGGTGTGAGTTGCCCCATCCCTGTCCAACGGGGCAACAGGCAGGGATGCCCAATATCAGGACAGTTATATTGTCTGGCAATTGAACCAATGCTTTGTTTTTTAAGAGCGAGGCTTACTGGTTTCTCTGTGCCAGCTGTAATGAAGGGTCCCATGATAGCACTGTCTGCGTATGCAGATGACGTGACAGTTTTTATTACAAGGGGTGAGGATGTTAAAACCTCTTAAGGCTCGCAGACCGCTAGGGGTCCACCTACGACAACATCCGGTGAAATTGCAGAGCGCCAAATTCAAAATACTAAAATCAAAATATTAAATGAAAATACAAGTGTCATACATCATTCAAAAGCTTAGAATTTTGGTAATTGAACTGCGTTTTTCCGATTTACAATAGGCTTTAGAGCGAAAGAATAGGACAGTGCCCCAAAACAACATATTTTTCAAACCAGCACAGGCGTCAACAAAATCACAAATAACGATAAAATAAATCACATACCTTTGAAGATCGTCCTCTGATTGCAATTCCAAGGGTTCCAGCTACACAATGAATGGTCGTTTTGTTCGATAAAGTCCTTCTTTATATCCCAAAATAGTCTGTTTAGCTGGCGCCACGGGTTTCAGTAATCCACTCATTCAACATGCAGACAAAAGACACCATATACACACTGACTAGACTATATAAACACACCAAAACGACTGACTAGACTGACTAGACTGACTAGACTATATAAACACACCAAAACGACTGACTAGACTGACTAGACTATATAAACACACCAAAACGACTGACTAAACTGACTAGACTATATAAACACACCAAAACGACTGACTAGACTGACTAGACTATATAAACACACCAAAACGACTGACTAAACTGACTAGACTATATAAACACACCAAAACGACTGACTAGACTGACTAGACTATATAAACACACCAAAACGACTGACTAAACTGACTAGACTATATAAACACACCAAAACGACTGACTAGACTGACTAGACTATATAAACACACCAAAAACGACTGACTAAACTGACTAGACTATATAAACACACCAAAACGACTGACTAGACTGACTAGACTATATAAACACACCAAAACGACTGACTAGACTGACTAGACTATATAAACACACCAAAACGACTGACTAGACTGACTAGACTATATAAACACACCAAAACGACTGACTAAACTGACTAGACTATATAAACACACCAAAACGACTGACTAGACTGACTAGACTATATAAACACACCAAAACGACTGACTAGGACTGACTAGACTATATAAACACACCAAAACGACTGACTAGACTGACTAGACTATATAAACACACCAAAACGACTGACTAGACTGACTAGACTATATAAACACACCAAAACGACTGACTAGACTGACTAGACTATATAAACACACCAAAACGTTACCGGTAAAGTGGTGTGTGCCAGATTGTCATGGTGGAAATGGGTGCCATCCCAGCTGTCTTATAGGGGAAGGGTGCTGGTAGCCAATTATCTAGCCGCTTCTATCTACCCTGTGGCACAGATTCATGATTTTACAGCTCTTGATACAAAAGCTTCAGAGGACCCTTGTCAATTTCTTCTGGTCTGGACAACACTGGATTAAAGCTGCATCCCTGTACCTGCCACTGCATGAGGGGGCGGGGCAAGGCCTGGTGGACATTTCTTCCAGGATCATGGCTTTCCGGCTTCAAGCAGCCCAGAGACTGTTGTACTGTGACGGTTCTAGCTGGGTGGATACAGCCTACACATTGATGAGGAGAGCGGGCTGTTTGGGCTTAGACAAGCACCTTTTCCTCTTAAAGCTAGAGGGGGAGGATTTGTCTGGCCTGACTCCATACTATGAGGCTGTTATTCAGGCTTGGAAAGTGTTTTGTCATGTCCCGTAAGGCCGGCACGCCAACATGGATTTGGCTTTTTGAATAACACTGCCATCCAGTCCCATGCTCTGGGTTGAGCCAGGCTACGTTCATGCCTGTTAGGTGTGGGGTGTACCAAGCTGGGTCATCTGATGCGGAGCAGGAGCAGATCGTTGGAGGAGCTGGGAGAAAGAGCGGGGATCCGATCATCTCGCCTACTGTGGAAGGTCGTCGCTGAGGTCTGTGATTCCTTGCCAGTACTTCATTGGCAGTATGTGACTGATACTTCCAGCTCTGATCGGTGGACCGAGGGTCTGGATTATGTGTTCCCTGCGCTGAATGTTAGTGCTGCAGCGGGGGCGTTCGAGGAAGACGTGGGGATGCTGCTTTCCTTCCATACCATGTACAAAATCTGTGTAAAAGTGTCCTGTGCTTCTTCCTTGAAGGTGGTCAAATTGACAAGGTGGGCGGGTGTGTTTGGTCCAGGTGCATTCCCAAAAGGCTGTTGGTGGACTTTATATAAACTGCCTATTGATAAGAGGACAGCTGACCTCCAATGGAGGATAATACATGGGGCCATGGCCTTCAATATACATCTGGTACAGCTGGATCCTACTGTTGGGGAGGGGTGTCCTTTCTGTGCTGAGTCTGAAACTCTGGCACATCTGTTCTTACAGTGTCCCAGGTTGGTCGGATGATTGACCTGATCACTACTTGGGTTCTCAGCTCTGGGAGAGGTTTTCTCTTCCCAACTGTTTATATTTGGACTAATGTACAGGTTTAGTTGAAGGGGTGTAGTTCTCTTGCTTAACAAAATGGATAACATTTGGTGTTGTGTTTTTAATTGATGTGTAACCATGGTTTTGTTGAATAGTGAATATTGTGTTGTAGGTTCTCAGACCCAATAAAGGTTATTGAAAACTATCTCTCTCTCTCTCTGTCTCTGTCTCTGATCCCTGATCCCTTGTCACTTGTTAAATCCACTTCAATCAGTGTAGATGAAGATCTACTGTCTCTATTATATTATGACAGACCAGCTAGATCTACTGTCTCTATTATATTATGACAGACCAGCTAGATCTACTGTCTCTATAATATTATGACAGACCAGAT
>CM059789.1:2868804-2876304 GCA_030435695.1 Brachymystax lenok tsinlingensis
TGTTTACATATCTTGCATTACTCATCTCTATACTTTTCTACTGTATCTTAGTCTATGCTGCTTTGACATTGCTTGTCCATATATTTATATATTCTTAATTCCATTCCTATACTTAGATTTGTGTGTATTGGGCATATGTTGTGAAAATGTTAGATATTACTTGTTAGATATTGCTGCACTGTTGGAACTAGAAGCACCATCTTTTCGCTACGCTCGCAATAACATCTGCTAAACACGTGTATGTGACCAATACCATTTGATTTGATTTGATTTGGTGCTTCCTGCTTTAGTTTTTGCTTGTAAGCAGGAATCAGGTGGATAAAGCTATGGTCATGTGACATGCTGGTAGAAATGAGGTAAAACAGATTTAATTTTCCATGCATTAAAGTCCTCGACCACTAGGAACGCCGCCTCTGGATGAGAATTTTTTTTTGTTTGCTGATGGCGGAATACAGCTGGTTGAGTGTGGTCTTAGTGCCAGCATCGGTTTGTGGTGGTAAATAGACAGCGATGAATAATATAGATGAGAACTCTCTTGGTAGATAGTGTGGTCTACAGCTTATCATGAGGCACTCTACCTCAGGTGAGCAAAACCTCGAGACTTCCTTAATATTACATACAACACTCCTTCCGTGGCCTGCAACTGCTCTTAAACGCTAGTAAAACCAAATGCATGCTTTTCAACCGTTCGCTGCCTGCACCCACCCGCCCGACTAGCAACATTACCCTGGACGGCTCTGACCTAGAATACGTGGACAACTACAAATACCTAGGTGTCTGGCTAGACTGTAAACTCTCCTTCCAGACTCACATTGAACATCTCCAATCCAAAATCAAATCTAGAATCGTCTTTCTATTTCGCAACAAAGCCTCCTTCACTCATGCTGCCAAACTTGCCCTAGTAAAACTGACTATCCTACCAATCCTCGACTTCGGCGATGCCATCTACAAAACAGCTTCCAATACTCTACTCAGCGAACTGGATGTAGTCTATCACAGTGCCATCCGCTTTGTCACCAAAGCCCCTTATACCACCCACCACTGCGACCTGTACGCTCTAGTCGGCTGGCCCTCGCTACATACTCGTCGCCAGACCCACTGGCTCCAGGTCATCTACAAGTCCCTGCTAGGTAGCAGCACCCACCCATCCGTTAATAGCCCAACCAACTACCTCATCCCCTACCGTATTAATTTATTTATCTTGCTCCTTTGCACCCCAGTATTTTTACTTTGCACATTCAACTTCTGCACATTTACCATTCCAGTGTTAAATTGCTATACTGTAGTCACTTTGCCACCATGGCCTATTTATTGCCTTACGTTCCTTATCCTACCTCATTTGCACACATTGTATATAGATTTGTTTTTCTATTGTATTATTGACTGTGTGTTTGTTTACTCCAATGTGTAACTCTGTGTTGTTGTACGTGTCGAACTGCTTTGCTTTATCTTGGCCAGGTCATAGTTGTAAATGAGAACATGTTCTCAACTTGCCTACCTGTTTAAATAAAGGTGAAATCAATTTTTTTCGTACACCAGCTGTTATTGACAAATAGACACAGACCACTCCTTGTCTTACTGGAGGTAGCTGTTCTACCTTTCCTACGCAGCGTATACCCAGACAGCTGTATGTTATCCGTGTCGTCCTTCAGCCACGACTCGGCCAAACGTAAGATATTACAGTTTATAATGTCCCGTTGGTAGGAAAGTCTTGATTGCAGCTCCTCTAGTTTCTTGTCCAACGATTGCATGTTGGCTAATAGTACGGAAGATAGAGTTGGGTTACCAACTTGCCTTCGGTTTCTTACAAGGCGTCCCGAACGTGACGGGGACGTTGGCTCCCGAGTGGCGCGGTGGTCTAAGGCACTGCATCTCAGTGCATCTCACTACAGTCCCTGGTTTGCATCCAGGCTGTCTCACATCCGTCCGTAATTGGGAGTCCTATAGGGTGGCGCACAATTGTCCCACCGTCGTCCGGGTTTGGCCCGGGGTAGGCTCTCATTGTAAATAAGAATTTGTTCTTAACTTGCTTGCCTAGTTAAATAAAGGTTACGTGTAAAAAATAAAAATGTGTCTGGAGTAAATCCTTCACATCCGACTCGTTAAAGAAAAAAAATCTTCATCCAGTACGAGGTGAGTGATCTCCGTCCTGATATCCAGAAGCTCTTTTCGATCGTAAGAGACGGTGGCAGAATCATTGTGTACAAAATAATACATTTAAAACCATTGAATCTATATGTTTTGACAGTTTACAATCTAAGGTATCAACAAGTCATTTAGTCTCCTCAACTTGTTCAACAGCCACACCATTCATTACCAGATTCAGCTGAGGTCTAGAACTTACAGTTACCTACAGCATCACACGGTATTTTCTTCAATATTCTGAAGACATACAGTGGGACTGCATCTATCTACACACCACAGACGCACACCACAGATACACCCCAACACACACCAACAAACACACCACACACACACACACACACACCACAGACATGTACACCACATACACACACACAAAACACATAAGCCACACACAGAGAGTGTGAGAGCACACAGCAAAAGCAGTCCCCCAGAATGATGAAGTAGCCAAGCGAGGGAGAGCAGGAGTGCTGACGAGCACAGAAAAATCCTTAATTTTATTCAGTGTCCTCTAAACCTTTCTGACACATGAGCTTGTCATATTTCTCTTGTCCACGGTTCCTTCTCCTTTCTTTCTCCTCCTCCTCATCCTCCTCCTCCTGTCCTCCTCTCTGTCTCTTCTTGTCAAGACCTGGGTAGAGCTGAGTGTTGCATTATGGGAGGTGGATCTGACTCTTGCTGGCTAATTAGCGTGACAAAGTGTGGGTGTCTCGTCGGGATCAGACGGAGAATTGGAAAATTACCACACCAGGTATGATAGGGAACACATTGGGAGAATTAGAACACAGAACACCAGATATGATAGGGAACACATTGGGAGAATTAGAACACAGAACACCAGATATGATAGGGAACACGTTGGGAGAATTATAACACAACACACCAGGTATGATAGGGAACACGTTGGGAGAATTAGAACACAACACACCAGGTATGATAGGGAACACGTTGGGAGAATTAGAACACAACACACCAGGTATGATAGGGAACACGTTGGGAGAATTAGAACACAACACACCAGATATGATAGGGAACACGTTGGGAGAATTAGAACACAACACACCAGATATGATAGGGAACACGTTGGGAGAATTAGAACACAGAACACCAGATATGATAGGGAACACGTTGGGAGAATTAGAACACAACACACCAGATATGATAGGGAACACGTTGGGAGAATTAGAACACAACACACCAGGTATGATAGGGAACACATTGGGAGAATTAGAACACAACACACCAGGTATGATAGGGAACACGTTGGGAGAATTAGAACACAACACACCAGATATGATAGGGAACACGTTGGGAGAATTAGAACACAGAACACCAGATATGATAGGGAACACGTTGGGAGAATTAGAACACAACACACCAGGTATGATAGGGAACACGTTGGGAGAATTAGAACACAACACACCAGGTATGATAGGGAACACGTTGGGAGAATTAGAACACAGAACACCATATATGATAGGGAACACGTTGGGAGAATTAGAACACAGAACACCAGATATGATAGGGAACACGTTGGGAGAATTAGAACACAACACACCAGATATGATAGGGAACACGTTGGGAGAATTAGAACACAGAACACCAGATATGCTACAGATGGCGTCAGGGATAAGGGGCGAAGCGACACCTGTTCAAGTCTAATTAGCTCAACACAGAGACATGGATGAGTCACGGAGACTGAGGCAGCAACAGCAATGCTGGGGTTGAGCTCCCTTATCCTCTCTGTTCACAATGCTACTAGCTAAGATTAGATTGGCTAACTGGATACAGTGAAGATTTGCCACTGAAACAATCAAAAAGTCAATACCTAACCGTCAGATCAACCAGTGACACAGGCCCATAGAAAGACTGACTAACACACAATGCAAGTCTGCTAATATTAGATAATGTTTAGTCTTTTAAAGGTGGTATATAGTTAAAGACATGCTCTGGTACTCTGTGACATCTTCCTGCCTTGGGCTGGATGTGTCATGGTCCCCAATGTGACCGTACGTGCATACCCCAACCAGAAGCCATGGATTACAGGCAACATCTGCACTGAGCTAAAGGGTAGAGCTGCCACTTTCAAGGACACTTATAAGAAATCAAACTATGCCCTCCGACGAACCATAAAACAGGCAAAGTGTCAACACAGGACTAAGATTGAATCGTACTACACTGGCTCCGTTGGTCGTCGGATGTGGCAGGGCTTGCAAACCATTACAAACTACAAAGGGAAGCACAGCCGAGAGCTGCCCAGTGACACGAGCTTACCAGACAAACTAAACTACTTCTATGCTCGCTTCGAGGCAAATTACACTGAAACATGCAAGGGAGCACCAGCTGTTCCGTACGACTGTGTGATCACGCTCTCCGCAGCCGATGTGAGTAAGACCTTTAAACAGGTCGCTGACCAACTGGCAAGTGTCTTCACTGACATTTTCAACCTCTCCCTGTCTGAGTCTGTAATACCAACATGTTTTAAGCAGACCACCATAGTCCCTGTGCCCAAGAACACTAAGGTAACCTAAATGACTACTGACTCGTCGCGTTCACGTCTGTAGCCATGAAGTGCTTTGAAAGGCTGGTCATGGCTCACATCAACACCATTGTCCCAGAAAATCTAGACCCACTCAAATTTGCATACCGCCTTAAAAGATCTACATATGTTGCAATCTCTATTTAACTCCACACTGCCTTTCACACCTGGACAAAAGGAACACCTATGTGAGAATGCTATTCATTCACTACAGCTCAGCGTTCAACACCATAGTGCCCTCAAAGCTCATCATTAATAAGCTAAGGACCCTGGGACTAAACACCTCCCTCTGCAACTGGATCCTGGACTTCCTGACAGTCCGCCCCCAGGTGGTAAGGGTAGGTAACAACACATCCGCCACGCTGATCCTCAACACAGAGGCCCCTCAGGGGTACGTGCTCAGTCCTGTCCTGTACTCCCTGTTCACTCATGACTGCACGGCCAGGCACGACTCCAACACCATCATTAAGTTTTCCGATGACACAACAGTGGTAGGCCTGATCACTGACAACGACGAGACAGCCTAGACCTGGCCATGTGGTGCCAGGACAACAACCTCTCTCTCAACGTGATCAAGACAAAGGAGATGATTGTGGACTACAGGAAAGGAGGACCGAGCACGCCCCCATTCTCATCAACGGGGCTGAAGTGAAGCAGGTTGAGAGCTTCACGATCCTTGGTGTCCACATCACCAACAAACTAACATGGTCCAAGCACCACAGGACAGTCGGGAGGGGGCACGACAAAACCTATTTCCCCTCAAGAGACTGAAAAGATTTGGCATGGGTCTTCAGATCCTCAAAAGGTTTTACAGCAGCACCATCGAGAGCATCCTGACGGGTGGCATTGCTGCCTGGTATGGCAACTACTCGGCCTCCGACAGCAAGGCACTACAGAGGGTAGTGCGTATGGCCCAGTACATCACTGGGGCCAAGCTTCCTGCCATCCAGGACCTCTATACCAAGCGGTGTCAGAGGAAGGCCCTAAAAATTGTCAGAGACTCCAGCCACCCTAGTCATAGACTGTTCTCTCTGCTACCGCACGGCAAGTGGTACCGGAGCACCAAGTCTAGGTCCAAGAGGATTCTAAACAGCTTCTATCCCCAAGACATAAGACTCCTGAACAGCTAATCAATAGTAGCCTCCACATTGACTCTGTACCCGTTACCCCCTATATATAGTCTCCACATTGACTCTGTACCGGTACCCCCTGTATATAGCCTCCACATTGACTCTGTACCGGTACCCCCTGTATATAGCCTCCACATTGACTCTGTACCGGTACCCTGTATATAGCCTCCACATTGACTCTGTACCGGTACCCCCTGTATATAGCCTCCACATTGACTCTGTACCAGTACCCCCTGTATATAGCCTCCACATTGACTCTGTACCGTTTAGGAGCTTGTGACTAATAAAATCTGATTTGAGTTGATATCTGCACATATGTGATGTAGTACGCAATATTCAGGGACCACTTTTAGCTTGTGAGTGCTACTTTCAGAACCACTGGCTAAAAAATATTAAAAAAGTACCGGAGAATCTCTTTAAGCCCAAATAATGATGAATACTGGCGAGTATACCTCCACTGCCACCTGTTAACTTATAAGTGGAGATAACAGAGCCACCTCTCGTTATTCTCAGAACCCATCCTCCTCCTCTATTCCACATCCTCCTCCTCTTCTATTCCACATCCTCCTCCTCTATTCCACATCCTCCTCCTCCTCTATTCCACATCATCTTCCTCTATTCCACATCCTCCACCTCTTCTATTCCACATCCTCCTCCTCTATTCCACATCCTCCTCCTCCTCTATTCCGCATCCTCCTCCTCTATTCCACATCCTCCTCCTCCTCTATTCCACATCCTCTTCCTCTATTCCACATCCTCTTCCTCCTCTATTCCACATCATCCTCCTCCTCTATTCCACGTCCTCCTCCTCTATTCCACATCCTCCTCCTCCTCTATTCCACATCCTCCTCCTCTATTCCACATCCTCCTCCTCTATTCCACATCCTCCTCCTCTATTCCACGTCCATCTTCTCTGAGGTTTGTTATAGTTTATTCACCTCTACAAAACATGTTTGGGTGTGCGTCAGCTTTATGCCTTTTGCTAGACTCTTAGGCTGGCCATAAAGGATTTATAATCGAGAAGCTTCAACTAGACACATGTAGACACGCTAAGGTTCAGCTATCAAACATCAAACCAAGGCTTCATGCACCATGAACGTTCACATGCATATGGAGAGATCCTTCTGACACGCGCTGTGTCCTTGTACTGAGAAGGAGGAGACATATCCTTTTGATACGCGCACTGTCCTTGTTACTGAGAAGGAGAGGACATGTTTTAAAGAAAATATCACTTTTCATATAGTCACTTTACAACTGTTGTGACAGAAGTGATGTCAAAGACAAAACACTTTAAACCGGTGTTTCAAGAGCGACGGCGGACACAGGGAGGCTACGGACCTGACGGACACACCTTAAGAAGAGACGGAGCAGTGTGCGTGTGTGTGTGTGTGTTTGTGAAAGAGAGACATAACCTGATATATAGAAATGAAAGACAAAGCCTTTCACCCCATTCACTCTGAGAGCGTTTTGGGATAATCAATACAACAGCAGAGCAGGAAAAGTCATTTCAACTCGACTGAGCAATCAGCATTCTGATTTGTATGTTTATATATGTCTGCTTCCCAAATAACACCCCGTTCCCTTCAGGGTGCACTGTTTCTGGCCAGAGGCCGTAGTCGTTCCCTTCAGGGTGCACTGCTTCTGGCCAGAGGCCGTAGTCGTTCCCTTCAGGGTGCACTGCTTCTGGCC
>CM059789.1:2881304-2903804 GCA_030435695.1 Brachymystax lenok tsinlingensis
ATAGACTGGAGACTTCAGTCAGTGTGTTGTATTAGGGACTAATAGACTGGAGACTTCAGTCAGTGTGTTGTATTAGGACTAATAGATTGGAGACTTCAGTCAGTGTGTTGTATTAGGGACTAATAGACTGGAGACTTCAGTCAGTGTGTTGTATTAGGGACTAATAGACTGGAGACTTCAGTCAGTGTGTTGTATCCGGACTAATAGACTGGAGACTTCAGTCAGTGTGTTGCATTAGGGACGTGGTATAGTATGTGGTATTGTATGTGGTATAGTATATGGTATAGTATATGGTATAGTATGTGGTATAGTATGTGGTGTAGTGTGTGGTATACTATGTGGTATAGTATATGGTATAGTATGTGGTATAGTATGTGGTATTGTATGTGGTATAGTATATGGTATAGTATATGGTATAGTATGTGGTATAGTATATGGTATAGTATGTGGTATAGTATGTGGTATTGTATGTGGTATAGTACGTGGTATAGTTTGTGGTATATTATGTGATATATTACATATATAATATGTGGTATAGTATATAGTATAATTTATGGTATATCATATGGTATAGTACGTGTTATAGTCTGCAGAACCATGTGTTACAGTACATGGTATAGTATGTTGTATAGTATGTGGTATAGTATGTGGTATAGGTTGTGGTGTAGTATTTGGTATATTATGTTGTATAGTATGTGGTATAGTATGTGGTACAGTATGTGGTATATTATGTGGTATAGTATGTGGTATAGTTTGTGGTATAGGTTGTGGTGTAGTATTTGGTATATTATGTGGTATAGTATGTGGTATAATATGTGGTATAGTGTATGGTATAGGTTGTAGTGTATAATGTGGTGTAGTATGTGGTGTAGTGTGTGGTGTAGTGTGTGGTATAGTATGTGGTATAGTATGTGGTATAGTATGTGGTATAGTGTATGGTATAGGTTGTAGTGTATAATGTGGTGTAGTATGTGGTGTAGTGTGTGGTGTAGTGTGTGGTGTAGTATGTGGTATAGTATGTGTTACATTATATGGTATAGTATATGGTATAGTATTTGGTATAGTATGTGGTATTGTATGTGGTATAGTATATGGTATAGTATATGGTATAGTATGTGGTATAGTATGTGGTATTGTATGTGGTATAGTATGTGGTATTGTATGTGGTATAGTATATGGTATAGTATATGGTATAGTATGTGGTATAGTATGTGGTAAAGTATGTGGTATAGTATGTGGTATAGTATTTGGTATTGTATGTGGTATTGTATGTGGTATAGTATATGGTATAGTATATGGTATAGTATGTGGTATAGTATGTGGTATAGTATGTGGTATTGTATGTGGTATAGTACGTGGTATAGTTTGTGGTATATTATGTGATATAATATGTGGTATAGTATATAGTATAGTTTATGGTATATCATATGGTATAGTACGTGTTATAGTCTGCAGAACCATGTGTTACAGTACGTGGTATAGTATGTGGTATAGTATGTGGTATAGTATGTGGTATAGTATGTGGTATAAGATGTGGATTAGTATGCTGAACAATGTAGTACTTGGTATAGTATGTGGTATAGTACGTGTTATAGTATATGGCATAGTATGTGGTATAAAATGTGGATTAGTATGCTGAACAATGTAGTAGTTGGTATAGTATGTGGTATAGTACGTGGTATAGTATTTGGTATAGTACGTTGTATAGTACATGGACTAGTACATGGTGTTGTACGTGATATAGTATGTGGTATAGTATGTGGTACAGTATGTGGTATAGTATGTGGTATAGTATGTGGTATAGTGCGTGGTATAGTATGTGGTATATTATATGCTATAGTATGTGGTATAGTTTGTGGTATAGGTTGTGGTGTAGTATTTGGTATATTATGTGTTATAGTATGTGGTATAGTGTATGGTATAGGTTGTGGTGTAGTATTTGGTATATTATGTGGTATAGTATGTGGTATAGTGTGTGGTATAGTTTGTGGTATAGGTTGTGGTGTAGTATTTGGTATATTATGTGGTATAGTATGTGGTATAGTGTGTGGTATAGTTTGTGGTATAGGTTGTGGTGTAGTATTTGGTATATTATGTGGTATAGTATGTGGTATAGTGTGTGGTATATTTTGTGGTATAGGTTGTGGTGTAGTATTTGGTATATTATGTGGTATAGTATGTGGTATAGTGTGTGGTATAGTTTGTGGTATAGGTTGTGGTGTAGTATTTGGTATATTATGTGGTATAGTATGTGGTATAGTGTGTGGTATAGTTTGTGGTATAGGTTGTGGTGTAGTATTTGGTATATTATGTGGTATAGTATGTGGTATAGTGTGTGGTATAGTTTGTGGTATAGGTTGTGGTGTAGTATTTGGTATAGTATGTGGTATAGTATGTGGTATAGGTTGTGGTGTAGTATTTGGTATATTATGTGGTATAGTATGTGGTATAGTGTGTGGTATAGTATGTGGTATAGGTTGTGGTGTAGTATTTGGTATATTATGTGGTATAGTATGTGGTATATTATGTGGTATAGTATGTGGTATAGGTTGTGGTGTAGTATTTGGTATATTATGTGGTATAGTATGTGGTATAGTGTGTGGTATAGTATGTGGTATAGGTTGTGGTGTAGTATTTGGTATATTATGTGGTATAGTATTTGGTATATTATGTGGTATAGTATGTGGTATAGTGTGTGGTATAGTATGTGGTATAGGTTGTGGTGTAGTATTTGGTATATTATGTGGTATAGTATTTGGTATATTATGTGGTATATACTATGTGGTATAGTGTATGGTATAGGTTGTAGTGTATCATGTGGTGTAGTTCTCCCTTTTCCCTCCCTCCCTCTTTGAGACAAGTTTATCTCACTTCTCTTTACAAACAGACACATTTTAGGTGACACTGAAATGCAATATATATTTTTTTACTGCCACAAACCTGCCACTTCAATGATGAGTAATTTATGGTGGCAGTTACACAGGCTAAATGGCCCAACGAGGGCATATTTAAACAACCCCAGCACACCTGTTTAGAGGAAAATATGTTGCACTGTCGCTCTCTCTCTCTCTCTCTCTCTCTCTCTCTCTCTCTCTCTCTCTCTCTCTCTCTCTCTCTGCTGAAGTCTGCTAAACCTCTTCCATAAACTGTGTATGTGGTAAAGACTGCCTTTGGTCAAGTCTCAGTCATGACTGTCTGCTACTGTTTATTAACTGTTCTACCTACTATCTACAGTACTATGGCACATATATTTTTCTGTGTAATGTACAGCAATGTATGTTGATGGTCTAAAGTAGTGTACTATAAATGGTATAGGGTGCCATAGGGCTGTGTTCTAAAGTAGTGTACTATAAATGGTATAGGGTGCCATAGGGCTGTGTTCTAAAGTAGTGTACTATAAATGGTATAGGGTGCCATAGGGCTGTGTTCTAAAGTAGTGTACTATAAATGGTATAGGGTGCCATAGGGCTGTGTTCTAAAGTAGTGTACTATAAATGGTATAGGGTGCCATAGGGCTGTGTTCTGAAGTAGTGTACTATAAATGGTATAGGGTGCCATAGGGCTGTGTTCTAAAGTAGTGTACTATAAATGGTATAGGGTGCCATAGGGCTGTGTTCTAAAGTAGTGCACTATAAATGGTATAGGGTGCCATAGGGCTGTGTTCTAAAGTAGTGCACTATAAATGGTATAGGGTGCCATAGGGCTGTGTTCTAAAGTAGTGCACTATAAATGGTATAGGGTGCCATAGGGCTGTGTTCTGAAGTAGTGCACTATAAATGGTATAGGGTGCCATAGGGCTGTGTTCTAAAGTAGTGCACTATAAATGGTATAGGGTGCCATAGGGCTGTGTTCTAAAGTAGTGCACTATAAAGGGAATAGGGTGCCATAGGGCTGTGGACCAAAGGGAATGTGTTGAATTAGATCTCATTGGTTCCTCATACAGACTGAACAGACACCCTTTTTGACACACTGACATAGCCAGGTGGGATTGTATGGGTTGTCGGTACAGGTTACTGTACACGGTGTGTGCATGTATTGTGCACAAGGCCATGACCCTATTAGTCCTGAATACACAGCAGTGGTGAACCAGACCAGTTAGATGGCAGATTCAATCTGCTTCAGCTTTCCTCAAGCTAGCGTCTTGCCACACTTCGACTGGGCCACAACAATATGGGGATGTGGGCCACCGTGTTGTTGTAACACATGGGGATGTGGGCCACCGTGTTGTTGTAACACATGGGGATGTGTTAACCTTACTCCTCAGCCTGAAGTGTCCCCGCTTGCGCCAGCGGATAGCTAGCTTTTCGCTTGGTACCGACTAGTAAGACGCTTCAAGAGGACTCTACCTCGAAGGCCAGCATCCCGGAGTCGCCTCTTCACAGTTGACGTGTTTTGACGGTACTATTTAATGGTACTAAGCTGCCAGTTGAGGACTTGTGAGGCGTCTGTTTCTCAAACTAGACACTCTAATGTACTTGTCCTCTTGCTCAGTTGTGCACTGGGGCCTCCCACTCCTCTTTCTATTCTGGTTAGAGCCAGTTTGCTCTGTTCTGGGAAGGGAGTAGTACACAGCGTTGTACCAGATCTTCAGTTTCTAGGCAATTTCTGGCATGGAATAGCCTTAATTTCTCAGAACAAGTATAGACTGACGAGTTTCAGAAGAAGCTTATTTGTTTCTGGACATTTTGAGCCTGTAATCAAACCCACAAATGCTGATGCTCCAGATACTCAACTAGTCTAAAGATGGCCAGTTTTATTGCTTCATTAATCAGAACAACAGTTTTCAGCTGTGCTAACATTATTGCAAAGGGTTTTCTAATGATCAATTAGCCTTTTAAAATTATAAATTAATTATTAACTTGGATTAGCTAACACACCGTGCCATTGGAACACAGGCGTGATGATTTCTGATAATGGGCCTCTGTACGCCTATGTAGATATTCCATAAAAAATCTGCAGTTTCCAGCTAAAATAGTCATTTACAACATTAACAATGTCTACACTCTATTTCCTATCAATTTGATGTTATTTTAATTGACAAAAAAATGTGCTTTTCTTTAAAAAAGAAGGACATTTATACGTGACCCCAAACTTTTGAACGGTAGTGTACGTCAGCAGCAATCTTAGAAAAATCGCCTGCAGTATCATCAGAAGCATATCTTCAGAGAAAACAATGTACTGAGCAAATGTCAAATTGGCTTCTTACCAAATGACCGTACGACAGACCACGTATTCACCCTGCACACCCAAATTGACAAACAAACAAAACTAAATAAAATCAAATTCCTCTCATGCTTTGTTGATTTAAAAAATATATTTTGACTCAATTTGGCATGAGGGTCTGCTATACAAATTGATGGAAAGGGGTGTTGGGGGCAAAGCATATGACATTATAAAATCAATGTCGACAAACAACAAAATTGTCAATATAAATAAATAGGTTAGTCTTGCTGTCTTTCCTCAGGGACATGGGGTGAGACAGGGATGCAGCTTGAGCCCCACCCTCTTCAACATGTACAGCCCATTTGGAAAGTGTTCAGACCCCTTGACTTTTTCACATTTTGTTAGTTTACAGCCTTATTCTAAAATGGATTAAATATTTTGTTTTCCTCAGCAATCTACACACGATACCCCATAATGACAAAGAAAAAACAGGTTTTTAGAAAAACACAAATACCTTATTTAAATAAGTATTCAGACCCTTTGCTTTGAGACTTGAAATTGAGCTCAGGTGCATCCTATTTTCATTGATCATCCTTGAGATGTTTCTACAACTTGATTGGGTCCACCTGTCGTATATTCAATTGATGGGTCATGATTTGGAAAGGCACACACCAATCTATATACGGTCCCACAGTTGACAATGCATGCCAGAGCAAAATCCAAACCATGAGGTCAAAGGAATTGTCCGTAGAGCACGGAGACAGGATTGTGTGTCGAGGCACAGATCTGGGGAAGGGTACCAACATTTTTTTACAGGATTGAAGGTCCCCGAGAACAGTGTTCTCTATCATTCTTAATTGGAATAAGTTCTCCCATATTCCTCTTCCAGAAGGACAACCATCTCTGCAGCACTCCACCAATCAAGCCTTTATGGTAGTGGCAAGATGGAAGTGTAAAGGCACAAAATGCACCTAAAGGACTCTCAGACCATGAGAAACAAGATTCTCTGGTCTGATGAAACCAAGATTAAAGTCTTTGGCTTGAATGCCAAGCATCACGTTTGGAGGAAACCTGGCAACATCCCAATGGTGAAGCATGGTGGTGGCAGCATCATGCTTTGGGGATGCTTTTCAGCAGCAGGGACTGGGATACTAGTCAGGATCGAGGGAAAGATGAATGGAACAAAGTACAGAGAGATCCTTGATGAAAACCTGATCCAGAGCGCTCAGGACCTCAGACTGGGGAAAAGTTTTACCAGGACAATGACCCTAAGCACACAGCCAAGACAATGCAGGAGTGGCTTTGGGACAAGTCTCTGAATGCCCTTGAGTGGCCCAGCCAGAGCCCGGAGTTGAACCCTATCGAACATCTCTGGAGAGACCTGAAAATAGCTGTGCAGCGTCGCTCCCCATGCAACCTGACAGAGCTTGAGATGATCTGCAGAGAAGAATGGGAGATACGCCCCAAATACAGGTGTGCCAAGCTTGTAGCGTCATACCCAAGAAGACTCGAGGCTGTAATCGCTGCCAAAGGTGCTTCAACAAAGTAGAATTAAGAGTATTTTTTTAATACATTTGAAGACATTTCTAAAAACCTGTTTCTGCTTTGTCATTATGGGGTATTGTGTGTAGATTGATGAGGGAAAAAAACATTTAATCCATTTTAGAATAAGGCTGTAACGTAAGAACATTTGGAAAAAGTCAAGAGGTCTGAATACTTTCCGAATGCCCTGTATATCAACGAATTGGCGAGGGCACTAGGACCGTCTGCAGCACCCGGCCTCACCCTAATGGACTCAGAAATCAAATGTCTACTGTTTTCTGGTGATCTGGTGCTTCAGTCCCCAACCAAGGAGGGCCTACAGCAGAACCTAGAACGTCTGAACATATTCTGTCAGACTTGGGCCCTGACAGTAAATCTCTGTAAGACAAAAATAAGAAAGCCTTCCAGAAAAGGTTCATTAGGCAAGACAACAAATACAAATTCTATCTAGACACTGTTGCCCTAGAAACCGAGCACACAAAAAACTACACATACCTCGGCCTAAACATCAACACCAAAGGTAACTTCCACAAGGCTGTGAACCATCTAAGAGACAAGGCGAGAAGGGCTTCTATGCCATCAAAATGAACATACAACTCAACATCCCAATTAGGATCTGGAAAAAAATACTTCAATCAGTTATAGAACCCATTGCCCTTTATGGTTGTGAGGTCTGGGGTCCGCTCACCAACCAAGAATTCACAAAATGCGACTAGTTATCAAAATAGTTATCTATTTATCAAAATCCAGAAAAGACATGTTCAATTCCACAACCACCCAAAAGGAAGCGATGCCCACATATTCCACCACAAAGCCCTCACCTACAGAGAGATGAACCTAGAGAAGGGTCCCCTCAGCCAGCTGGTTCTGGAGCTCTGTTCACAAACACAAACAGACCCCACAGAGCCACAGGACAGAAACACAATTAGACCCAACCAAATTATGAGGAAGCAAAAAGATAAATATTTGACATACTGGAAATAATCAACCATAAAACAGAGGAAATTGGAACGCTATCTGGCCGTAAACAGAGAGTACACAGTGGCAGAATACTTGACCACTGTGACTGACCCTAAATTAAGAAAATCCTCAGTGAGCATAGCCATGCTATTGAGAGAGGCTGCCATTGGCAGACCTGGCTCTCGAATGACAAAATGAGGTGGAAACTGAGCTGCACTTCCTAACCTCCTGCCAAATATAAGACCATATTAGAGGCATATATTTCCCACAGATACACAGACCCACAAATCATTTGAAAACAAATCAAACATTGATAAACTCCCATAGCTGTTAGGCGAAATACCGCAGTGTGCCGTCACAGCAGCAAGATTTGTGGCCCGTTGCCATGAGAAAAGGACAACCACTGGAGCACAAACATTGTAAATACAACCTATATTTATCTGTTTATTTATTTTCCCTTTCAAACTTCAACTACACTGAACATAGCCAATAATATAACATTTGAAATGTCTATATTCTTTAATACTTGTAGTGTTTACTAATGTTTCCATTGTTTACTTCCCTTTTGTTTATTGTCTATTCCATTTGCTTTGGCAATGTAAACATATGTTTCCCATGCCAATAAAGCCCTTTGGATTTAATTGAATTGAGAGATTCTTTCTCTAATTGATAGGTGCTCAGGGCTACAGTGCCAGCAAGCTCATTTGAAATGCAATACAGGGTCATGGCCCAGTTCTGAAGAAAGAGAGAAGAAGAGGAGCATTGTGAAGAAAGGGAGAGAGATGGAGGTAGAGAAGTAATCTCTAACAGGGCCTGGAATTTGAGGAATTGAGAAACTGGAGAAGCTGATTCATGTTGAGATGGTGAGACGTGTTCCAATGAAGATTGAGAATCCTGAAGGAGGAGGAGTAAGGATGGAGGAGGAGGGAGGGAGGAGGGAGGAGGGAGGGAGGGAGGGAGGAGGCAGGGAGGGGGAGGGAGGAGGGAGGGGGAAAGAGGGAGGGAGGGAGGAGGGAGGAGGGAGGGGGAAAGAGGGAGGGAGGGAGGAGGGAGGAGGGAGGAGGAAGGGAGGGGGAAAGAGGGAGGGGGAAGGAGGGAGGAAGGAAGGATGGAAGGTGGAGGAAAGAGGGAGGGAGGGAGGGAGGGAGGGAGGGAGGGAGGGGAGGGAGGGAGGGAGGAGGGAGGAGGGAGGGAGGGAGGGAGGGAGGGAGGGAGGGAGGGAGGGAGGGAGGGAGGGAGGGAGGGAGGGAGGGAGGGAGGGGGAATTTTAGTAAGGGGGGAATTTTAGTAATTTTAGTAGCTGTGTCAGTCTCTGACTACAGATGAGTAGAGTTTAGTAAAGCTAGATGTAGCCGTGACAGTCTCTGACTACAGATGAGTAGAGTTTAGTAAAGCTAGATGTAGCTGTGACAGTCTCTGACTACAGATGAGTAGAGTTTAGTAAAGCTAGATGTAGCTGTGACAGTCTCTGACTACAGATGAGTAGAGTTTAGTAAAGCTAGATGTAGCCGTGACAGTCTCTGACTACAGATGAGTAGAGTTTAGTAAAGCTAGATGTAGCTGTGACAGTCTCTGACTACAGATGAGTAGAGTTTAGTAAAGCTAGATATAGCTGTGACAGTCTCTGACTACAGATGAGTAGAGTTTAGTAAAGCTAGATGTAGCTGTGACAGTCTCTGACTACAGATGAGTAGAGTTTAGTAAAGCTAGATGTAGCTGTGACAGTCTCTGACTACAGATGAGTAGAGTTTAGTAAAGCTAGATATAGCTGTGACAGTCTCTGACTACAGATGAGTAGAGTTTAGTAAAGCTAGATGTAGCTGTGACAGTCTCTGACTACAGATGAGTAGAGTTTAGTAAAGCTAGATGTAGCTGTGACAGTCTCTGACTACAGATGAGTAGAGTTTAGTAAAGCTAGATGTAGCTGTGACAGTCTCTGACTACAGATGAGTAGAGTTTAGTAAAGCTAGATATAGCTGTGGCAGTCTCTGACTACAGATGAGTAGAGTTTAGTAAAGCTAGATGTAGCTGTGACAGTCTCTTTCAGCCCCTTACAGCTGGAGACCATGACAGCCTTGTCTATCCCTTTCTATCTATCTGTGATTTTGGAGTCTTAAATAAATCTCTACTTTGGTTTGGCTGACTATTAAATACGCTGTAGAAGAAGTAACAAATCACTGTAGTTTCACCCCCGTCTCAAAAACAAATGGATTTGACCTCTTGGAACTTTTGGAAATTAAGATTTTCCCACCAACCGTCGTTCTGCTTGTGAAATAATTAAAAACTTTAAATGTAAACATGAAAAACTGCTGTTGGGTTAACTTCATCTACTTGAAAACAAAGTTGAATTATCCCCCTTTCAAAAATGTATTTATTACGACGAGGATTATATTTTACTTCACCGTTATTGTCCATGATTGTCAGTTTATACGACTCTACGATTATTGCGCCAGCCCAAGTTCCATTGAGCGAAATATCAGCAACCCTGGTTGAACCCGGCCTCATCTGTATTCAGAAAGTTTCCAGCAGCCAGCAGAGCCATCATTCCCCTTCCTCTAACTAAATGACTAGAAAAGTGTCTAGTTTAATTGAGTCCTGGAAGCTGCCAGGCAGCCAGGCAGCCAGGCAGGCAGGCAGGCAGGGGGAGAACGTTGAATCATTGAGGTAATTGCAGTGTTGATTACATACGTCTCTCCTGCAAGCAAAATTTTAGGTTCTAAGATTCAGTAGTTTGAATTAGTAGACCAGCCAACCTGGTAAAATAGCTTGCTTTGTTGTTGTTTGCTTGTTACAGACTGTCATCCATGCTAGATCAAACGATGATGGGGTAATACACCTTGTCAGGCCAAACATTCAATTTAGATTTAGGCAATGTTCAATGGGTTAAAGGTCAAGTCTGATGAAATTTGGCATAATGGAAAGAGTAATAGATTCAGGTCAAACATTCTGAAATGTTCAACAAAAACTGAGTAGAATATCAAACAGACACAGACTATGGAATGGATGCGTTAATAGTTCATTTTCATGGAGTTATTACGCTTCAAGACATGCCATATACAGATGCCAATTCTGATGTTTTACAGTTGTGGTCTGTAGCACCACCAAGGAGCCTTCTCAGATAACAAAATTAAACCAGGAGAACTTTACCTCGTAAGAATCAAATAGGAAAGTCACAGATTCTGACCAAATTGACTGGACATATCAATATAAACAGACTATTTATTTATACAGTCATACTTAATATTTATAGTTATTTTTGTCAAAAATTATTATCTTTTAACCTTTTACTGCAGTGAGCTAAATCATGATCACACAGAGTGTTTCTTACGGGCTTAAACAAAGAAGACACATTTACCATGTCAGATATAGAATTGAAATGTATTCAATTTCGAGTTAGCATCCCAATATTACACTTTAAATACATCACAGAAGACTGAAAAATAAAAAGAACGTTTGACATAGAAACACCGGATTTTAAGATTTTTTATTTTATGTTTATTAATTATGAAATTGTGAAAAATATGAATAGCATTCTACCCACGAGGCCACTACATTTGGTAATTTGACTGCAGGTAAAGGCTACATCATATACACATTAAAATGATATTTCTCATAATATATGTGAAACAAAAATACCTTTCTCAGATCCCCTCTAACTACCCAGAAAGACATTTCCATATATAGTGCACTACATTTGACCAAGGGCCCTGGCATATATAAGGAAATAGGGTGCCATTTGGGAAGAAGGCTGAGATGAGAGCAGCTTTCCACCCCGTTTAGAGCGATGCCCTTTTCAACGTTAGAGCCCCCAACCCCGCTGCCAACGTGAATAATCACACCCACCTCCAGCCCCCTACATGCCTTCGAGCTCCTAGCCCCCTCCAAGCTCCTTTAGTATTAATGTCATGTGTATGATTTATTGGTTCCCATGTATTACAGCTAGGCTACAGGCAGGCTAGAGGCCTGGCTGGGAGCAGAGCAGCAGGACTAACCATTAATGAAGCTGCTTTAGAGCAGCAGGACTAACCATTAATAAAGCTGCTTTAGAGCAGCAGGACTAACCATTAATAAAGCTGCTTTAGAGCAGCAGGACTAACCATTAATAAAGCTGCTTTAGAGCAGCAGGACTAACCATTAATAAAGCTGTTTTAGAGCAGCAGGACTAACCATTAATAAAGCTGTTTTAGAGCAGCAGGACTAACCATTAATAAAGCTGCTTTAGAGCAGCAGGAATAACCATTAATGAAGCTGCTTTAGAGCAGCAGGTCTAACCATTAATAAAGCTGCTTTAGAGCAGCAGGACTAACCATTAATGAAGCTGCTTTAGAGCAGCAGGACTAACCATTAATAAACTGCTTTAGAGCAGCAGGACTAACCATTAATAAACCTGCTTTAGAGCAGCAGGACTAATGATTAATAAACCTGCTTTAGAGCAGCAGGACTAACCATTAATAAACCTGCTTTAGAGCAGCAGGACTAACGATTAATAAACCTGCTTTAGAGCAGCAGGACTAACCATTAATAAACCTGCTTTAGAGCAGCAGGACTAATGATTAATAAACCTGCTTTAGAGCAGCAGGACTAGCAGGACACATAGAGAGAGATGAGAAAGAAAGGCATGGACATAAGTTACAGTTAAAAGACTGCAGAGAAGTCTAATTGGGTGCAGTTGGATCTCCGGCACTGTCCCTGTGTGTCGGGTTCTATCCAGAGTTCTATGAATATTTAGCACCAAGTCACCAGACCAGAGTTAGACTGTGTTCTAATTTAAAGGTCCCAGAGTTAGACTGTGTACTAATATAAAGGTACCAGAGTTAGACTGTGTTCTAATATAAAGGTACCAGAGTTAGACTGTGTACTAATTTAAAGGTCCCAGAGTTAGACTGTGTACTAATATAAAGGTACCAGAGTTAGACTGTGTTCTAATATAAAGGTACCAGAGTTAGACTGTGTACTAATATAAAGGTCCCAGAGTTAGACTGTGTACTAATTTAAAGGTCCCAGAGTTAGACTGTGTACTAATATAAAGGTACCAGAGTTAGACTGTGTTCTAATATAAAGGTACCAGAGTTAGACTGTGTACTAATTTAAAGGTCCCAGAGTTAGACTGTGTTCTAATATAAAGGTCCCAGAGTTAGACTGTGTTCTAATATAAAGGTCCCAGAGTTAGACTGTGTACTAATATAAAGGTCCCAGAGTTAGACTGTGTACTAATATAAAGGTCCCAGAGTTAGACTGTGTTCTAATATAAAGGTCCCAGAGTTAGACTGTGTACTAATATAAAGGTACCAGAGTTAGACTGTGTTCTAATATAAAGGTCCCAGAGTTAGACTGTGTACTAATATAAAGGTACCAGAGTTAGACTGTGTTCTAATATAAAGGTCCCAGAGTTAGACTGTGTTCTAATATAAAGGTCCCAGAGTTAGACTGTGTACTAATATAAAGGTACCAGAGTTAGACTGTGTTCTAATATAAAGGTCCCAGAGTTAGACTGTGTTCTAATATAAAGGTCCCAGAGTTAGACTGTGTACTAATATAAAGGTCCCAGAGTTAGACTGTGTACTAATATAAAGGTACCAGAGTTAGACTGTGTTCTAATATAAAGGTCCCAGAGTTAGACTGTGTTCTAATATAAAGGTCCCAGAGTTAGACTGTGTACTAATATAAAGGTACCAGAGTTAGACTGTGTACTAATATAAAGGTACCAGAGTTAGACTGTGTTCTAATATAAAGGTCCCAGAGTTAGACTGTGTACTAATATAAAGGTCCCAGAGTTAGACTGTGTACTAATATAAAGGTACCAGAGTTAGACTGTGTTCTAATATAAAGGTCCCAGAGTTAGACTGTGTTCTAATATAAAGGTCCCAGAGTTAGACTGTGTACTAATATAAAGGTCCCAGAGTTAGACTGTGTTCTAATATAAAGGTCCCAGAGTTAGACTGTGTACTAATATAAAGGTACCAGATTTAGACTGTGTTCTAATATAAAGGTCCCAGAGTTAGACTGTGTTCTAATATAAAGGTCCCAGAGTTAGACTGTGAACTAATATAAAGGTACCAGAGTTAGACTGTGTTCTAATATAAAGGTCCCAGAGTTAGACTGTGTTCTAATATAAAGGTCCCAGAGTTAGACTGTGTACTAATATAAAGGTCCCAGAGTTAGACTGTGTTCTAATATAAAGGTCCCAGAGTTAGACTGTGAACTAATATAAAGGTACCAGAGTTAGACTGTGTTCTAATATAAAGGTCCCAGAGTTAGACTGTGTTCTAATATAAAGGTCCCAGAGTTAGACTGTGTACTAATATAAAGGTCCCAGAGTTAGACTGTGTTCTAATATAAAGGTCCCAGAGTTAGACTGTGTACTAATATAAAGGTACCAGATTTAGACTGTGTTCTAATATAAAGGTCCCAGAGTTAGACTGTGTTCTAATATAAAGGTCCCAGAGTTAGACTGTGTTCTAATATAAAGGTCCCAGAGTTAGACTGTGTTCTAATATAAAGGTCCCAGAGTTAGACTGTGTACTAATATAAAGGTACCAGATTTAGACTGTGTTCTAATATAAAGGTCCCAGAGTTAGACTGTGTTCTAATATAAAGGTCCCAGAGTTAGACTGTGTTCTAATATAAAGGTCCCAGAGTTAGACTGTGTTCTAATATAAAGGTCCCAGAGTTAGACTGTGTTCTAATATAAAGGTCCCAGAGTTAGACTGTGTACTAATATAAAGGTCCCAGAGTTAGACTGTGTACTAATATAAAGGTACCAGAGTTAGACTGTGTACTAATATAAAGGTACCAGAGTTAGACTGTGTTCTAATATAAAGGTCCCAGAGTTAGACTGTGTTCTAATATAAAGGTCCCAGAGTTAGACTGTGTACTAATATAAAGGTCCCAGAGTTAGACTGTGTTCTAATATAAAGGTCCCAGAGTTAGACTGTGTACTAATATAAAGGTACCAGATTTAGACTGTGTTCTAATATAAAGGTCCCAGAGTTAGACTGTGTTCTAATATAAAGGTCCCAGAGTTAGACTGTGTACTAATATAAAGGTACCAGAGTTAGACTGTGTTCTAATATAAAGGTCCCAGAGTTAGACTGTGTTCTAATATAAAGGTCCCAGAGTTAGACTGTGTACTAATATAAAGGTCCCAGAGTTAGACTGTGTTCTAATAGAAAGGTCCCAGAGTTAGACTGTGTACTAATATAAAGGTACCAGATGTAGACTGTGTTCTAATATAAAGGTCCCAGAGTTAGACTGTGTTCTAATATAAAGGTCCCAGAGTTAGACTGTGTTCTAATATAAAGGTCCCAGAGTTAGACTGTGTACTAATATAAAGGTACCAGAGTTAGACTGTGTTCTAATATAAAGGTACCAGAGTTAGACTGTGTACTAATTTAAAGGTCCCAGAGTTAGACTGTGTTCTAATATAAAGGTCCCAGAGTTAGACTGTGTTCTAATATAAAGGTCCCAGAGTTAGACTGTGTACTAATATAAAGGTCCCAGAGTTAGACTGTGTAGTAATATAAAGGTCCCAGAGTTAGACTGTGTACTAATATAAAGGTACCAGAGTTAGACTGTGTTCTAATATAAAGGTCCCAGAGTTAGACTGTGTACTAATATAAAGGTACCAGAGTTAGACTGTGTTCTAATATAAAGGTCCCAGAGTTAGACTGTGTTCTAATATAAAGGTCCCAGAGTTAGACTGTGAACTAATATAAAGGTACCAGAGTTAGACTGTGTACTAATATAAAGGTCCCAGAGTTAGACTGTGTACTAATATAAATGTCCCAGAGTTAGACTGTGTACTAATATAAAGGTACCAGAGTTAGACTGTGTTCTAATATAAAGGTCCCAGAGTTAGACTGTGTTCTAATATAAAGGTCCCAGAGTTAGACTGTGTACTAATATAAAGGTCCCAAAGTTAGACTGTGTACTAATATAAAGGTACCAGAGTTAGACTGTGTTCTAATATAAAGGTCCCAGAGTTAGACTGTGTTCTAATATAAAGGTCCCAGAGTTAGACTGTGTACTAATATAAAGGTACCAGAGTTAGACTGTGTACTAATATAAAGGTACCAGAGTTAGACTGTGTTCTAATATAAAGGTCCCAGAGTTAGACTGTGTACTAATATAAAGGTCCCAGAGTTAGACTGTGTACTAATATAAAGGTACCAGAGTTAGACTGTGTTCTAATATAAAGGTCCCAGAGTTAGACTGTGTTCTAATATAAAGGTCCCAGAGTTAGACTGTGTACTAATATAAAGGTCCCAGAGTTAGACTGTGTTCTAATATAAAGGTCCCAGAGTTAGACTGTGTACTAATATAAAGGTACCAGATTTAGACTGTGTACTAATATAAAGGTCCCAGAGTTAGACTGTGTACTAATATAAAGGTACCAGAGTTAGACTGTGTTCTAATATAAAGGTCCCAGAGTTAGACTGTGTTCTAAATATAAAGGTCCCAGAGTTAGACTGTGTACTAATATAAAGGTCCCAGAGTTAGACTGTGTTCTAATATAAAGGTCCCAGAGTTAGACTGTGTACTAATATAAAGGTACCAGATTTAGACTGTGTTCTAATATAAAGGTCCCAGAGTTAGACTGTGTTCTAATATAAAGGTCCCAGAGTTAGACTGTGAACTAATATAAAGGTACCAGAGTTAGACTGTGTTCTAATATAAAGGTCCCAGAGTTAGACTGTGTTCTAATATAAAGGTCCCAGAGTTAGACTGTGTACTAATATAAAGGTCCCAGAGTTAGACTGTGTTCTAATATAAAGGTCCCAGAGTTAGACTGTGAACTAATATAAAGGTACCAGAGTTAGACTGTGTTCTAATATAAAGGTCCCAGAGTTAGACTGTGTTCTAATATAAAGGTCCCAGAGTTAGACTGTGTACTAATATAAAGGTCCCAGAGTTAGACTGTGTTCTAATATAAAGGTCCCAGAGTTAGACTGTGTACTAATATGAAGGTACCAGATTTAGACTGTGTTCTAATATAAAGGTCCCAGAGTTAGACTGTGTTCTAATATAAAGGTCCCAGAGTTAGACTGTGTTCTAATATAAAGGTCCCAGAGTTAGACTGTGTTCTAATATAAAGGTCCCAGAGTTAGACTGTGTACTAATATAAAGGTCCCAGAGTTAGACTGTGTTCTAATATAAAGGTCCCAGAGTTAGACTGTGAACTAATATAAAGGTCCCAGAGTTAGACTGTGTTCTAATATAAAGGTCCCAGAGTTAGACTGTGTTCTAATATAAAGGTCCCAGAGTTAGACTGTGTACTAATATAAAGGTACCAGATTTAGACTGTGTTCTAATATAAAGGTCCCAGAGTTAGACTGTGTTCTAATATAAAGGTCCCAGAGTTAGACTGTGTTCTAATATAACGGTCCCGGAGTTAGACTGTGTTCTAATATAAAGGTCCCAGAGTTAGACTGTGTTCTAATATAAAGGTCCCAGAGTTAGACTGTGTACTAATATAAAGGTCCCAGAGTTAGACTGTGTACTAATATAAAGGTACCAGAGTTAGACTGTGTACTAATATAAAGGTACCAGAGTTAGACTGTGTTCTAATATAAAGGTCCCAGAGTTAGACTGTGTTCTAATATAAAGGTCCCAGAGTTAGACTGTGTACTAATATAAAGGTCCCAGAGTTAGACTGTGTTCTAATATAAAGGTCCCAGAGTTAGACTGTGTACTAATATAAAGGTACCAGATTTAGACTGTGTTCTAATATAAAGGTCCCAGAGTTAGACTGTGTTCTAATATAAAGGTCCCAGAGTTAGACTGTGTACTAATATAAAGGTACCAGAGTTAGACTGTGTTCTAATATAAAGGTCCCAGAGTTAGACTGTGTTCTAATATAAAGGTCCCAGAGTTAGACTGTGTACTAATATAAAGGTCCCAGAGTTAGACTGTGTTCTAATAGAAAGGTCCCAGAGTTAGACTGTGTACTAATATAAAGGTACCAGATGTAGACTGTGTTCTAATATAAAGGTCCCAGAGTTAGACTGTGTTCTAATATAAAGGTCCCAGAGTTAGACTGTGTTCTAATATAAAGGTCCCAGAGTTAGACTGTGTACTAATATAAAGGTACCAGAGTTAGACTGTGTTCTAATATAAAGGTACCAGAGTTAGACTGTGTACTAATTTAAAGGTCCCAGAGTTAGACTGTGTTCTAATATAAAGGTCCCAGAGTTAGACTGTGTTCTAATATAAAGGTCCCAGAGTTAGACTGTGTACTAATATAAAGGTCCCAGAGTTAGACTGTGTAGTAATATAAAGGTCCCAGAGTTAGACTGTGTACTAATATAAAGGTACCAGAGTTAGACTGTGTTCTAATATAAAGGTCCCAGAGTTAGACTGTGTACTAATATAAAGGTACCAGAGTTAGACTGTGTTCTAATATAAAGGTCCCAGAGTTAGACTGTGTTCTAATATAAAGGTCCCAGAGTTAGACTGTGAACTAATATAAAGGTACCAGAGTTAGACTGTGTACTAATATAAAGGTCCCAGAGTTAGACTGTGTACTAATATAAATGTCCCAGAGTTAGACTGTGTACTAATATAAAGGTACCAGAGTTAGACTGTGTTCTAATATAAAGGTCCCAGAGTTAGACTGTGTTCTAATATAAAGGTCCCAGAGTTAGACTGTGTACTAATATAAAGGTCCCAAAGTTAGACTGTGTACTAATATAAAGGTACCAGAGTTAGACTGTGTTCTAATATAAAGGTCCCAGAGTTAGACTGTGTTCTAATATAAAGGTCCCAGAGTTAGACTGTGTACTAATATAAAGGTACCAGAGTTAGACTGTGTACTAATATAAAGGTACCAGAGTTAGACTGTGTTCTAATATAAAGGTCCCAGAGTTAGACTGTGTACTAATATAAAGGTCCCAGAGTTAGACTGTGTACTAATATAAAGGTACCAGAGTTAGACTGTGTTCTAATATAAAGGTCCCAGAGTTAGACTGTGTTCTAATATAAAGGTCCCAGAGTTAGACTGTGTACTAATATAAAGGTCCCAGAGTTAGACTGTGTTCTAATATAAAGGTCCCAGAGTTAGACTGTGTACTAATATAAAGGTACCAGATTTAGACTGTGTACTAATATAAAGGTCCCAGAGTTAGACTGTGTACTAATATAAAGGTACCAGAGTTAGACTGTGTTCTAATATAAAGGTCCCAGAGTTAGACTGTGTTCTAATATAAAGGTCCCAGAGTTAGACTGTGTACTAATATAAAGGTCCCAGAGTTAGACTGTGTTCTAATATAAAGGTCCCAGAGTTAGACTGTGTACTAATATAAAGGTACCAGATTTAGACTGTGTTCTAATATAAAGGTCCCAGAGTTAGACTGTGTTCTAATATAAAGGTCCCAGAGTTAGACTGTGAACTAATATAAAGGTACCAGAGTTAGACTGTGTTCTAATATAAAGGTCCCAGAGTTAGACTGTGTTCTAATATAAAGGTCCCAGAGTTAGACTGTGTACTAATATAAAGGTCCCAGAGTTAGACTGTGTTCTAATATAAAGGTCCCAGAGTTAGACTGTGAACTAATATAAAGGTACCAGAGTTAGACTGTGTTCTAATATAAAGGTCCCAGAGTTAGACTGTGTTCTAATATAAAGGTCCCAGAGTTAGACTGTGTACTAATATAAAGGTCCCAGAGTTAGACTGTGTTCTAATATAAAGGTCCCAGAGTTAGACTGTGTACTAATATGAAGGTACCAGATTTAGACTGTGTTCTAATATAAAGGTCCCAGAGTTAGACTGTGTTCTAATATAAAGGTCCCAGAGTTAGACTGTGTTCTAATATAAAGGTCCCAGAGTTAGACTGTGTTCTAATATAAAGGTCCCAGAGTTAGACTGTGTACTAATATAAAGGTACCAGATTTAGACTGTGTTCTAATATAAAGGTCCCAGAGTTAGACTGTGTTCTAATATAAAGGTCCCAGAGTTAGACTGTGTTCTAATATAACGGTCCCGGAGTTAGACTGTGTTCTAATATAAAGGTCCCAGAGTTAGACTGTGTTCTAATATAAAGGTCCCAGAGTTAGACTGTGTACTAATATAAAGGTCCCAGAGTTAGACTGTGTACTAATATAAAGGTACCAGAGTTAGACTGTGTACTAATATAAAGGTACCAGAGTTAGACTGTGTTCTAATATAAAGGTCCCAGAGTTAGACTGTGTTCTAATATAAAGGTCCCAGAGTTAGACTGTGTACTAATATAAAGGTCCCAGAGTTAGACTGTGTTCTAATATAAAGGTCCCAGAGTTAGACTGTGTACTAATATAAAGGTACCAGATTTAGACTGTGTTCTAATATAAAGGTCCCAGAGTTAGACTGTGTTCTAATATAAAGGTCCCAGAGTTAGACTGTGTACTAATATAAAGGTACCAGAGTTAGACTGTGTTCTAATATAAAGGTCCCAGAGTTAGACTGTGTTCTAATATAAAGGTCCCAGAGTTAGACTGTGTACTAATATAAAGGTCCCAGAGTTAGACTGTGTTCTAATATAAAGGTCCCAGAGTTAGACTGTGTACTAATATAAAGGTACCAGATGTAGACTGTGTTCTAATATAAAGGTCCCAGAGTTAGACTGTGTTCTAATATAAAGGTCCCAGAGTTAGACTGTGTTCTAATATAAAGGTCCCAGAGTTAGACTGTGTACTAATATAAAGGTACCAGAGTTAGACTGTGTTCTAATATAAAGGTACCAGAGTTAGACTGTGTACTAATTTAAAGGTCCCAGAGTTAGACTGTGTTCTAATATAAAGGTCCCAGAGTTAGACTGTGTTCTAATATAAAGGTCCCAGAGTTAGACTGTGTACTAATATAAAGGTCCCAGAGTTAGACTGTGTAGTAATATAAAGGTCCCAGAGTTAGACTGTGTACTAATATAAAGGTACCAGAGTTAGACTGTGTTCTAATATAAAGGTCCCAGAGTTAGACTGTGTACTAATATAAAGGTACCAGAGTTAGACTGTGTTCTAATATAAAGGTCCCAGAGTTAGACTGTGTTCTAATATAAAGGTCCCAGAGTTAGACTGTGAACTAATATAAAGGTACCAGAGTTAGACTGTGTACTAATATAAAGGTCCCAGAGTTAGACTGTGTACTAATATAAATGTCCCAGAGTTAGACTGTGTACTAATATAAAGGTACCAGAGTTAGACTGTGTTCTAATATAAAGGTCCCAGAGTTAGACTGTGTTCTAATATAAAGGTCCCAGAGTTAGACTGTGTACTAATATAAAGGTCCCAAAGTTAGACTGTGTACTAATATAAAGGTACCAGAGTTAGACTGTGTTCTAATATAAAGGTCCCAGAGTTAGACTGTGTTCTAATATAAAGGTCCCAGAGTTAGACTGTGTACTAATATAAAGGTACCAGAGTTAGACTGTGTACTAATATAAAGGTACCAGAGTTAGACTGTGTTCTAATATAAAGGTCCCAGAGTTAGACTGTGTTCTAATATAAAGGTCCCAGAGTTAGACTGTGTTCTAATATAAAGGTCCCAGAGTTAGACTGTGTACTAATATAAAGGTCCCAGAGTTAGACTGTGTACTAATATAAAGGTACCAGAGTTAGACTGTGTTCTAATATAAAGGTCCCAGAGTTAGACTGTGTTCTAATATAAAGGTCCCAGAGTTAGACTGTGTACTAATATAAAGGTCCCAGAGTTAGACTGTGTTCTAATATAAAGGTCCCAGAGTTAGACTGTGTACTAATATAAAGGTACCAGATTTAGACTGTGTTCTAATATAAAGGTCCCAGAGTTAGACTGTGTTCTAATATAAAGGTCCCAGAGTTAGACTGTGTAGTAATATAAAGGTCCCAGAGTTAGACTGTGTTCTAATATAAAGGTCCCAGAGTTAGACTGTGTTCTAATATAACGGTCCCAGAGTTAGACTGTGTTCTAATATAAAGGTCCCAGAGTTAGACTGTGTTCTAATATAAAGGTCCCAGAGTTAGACTGTGTACTAATATAAAGGTCCCAGAGTTAGACTGTGTTCTAATATAAAGGTCCCAGAGTTAGACTGTGTTCTAATATAACGGTCCCGGAGTTAGACTGTGTTCTAATATAAAGGTCCCAGAGTTAGACTGTGTAAAAATATTAAGATAAAAGAGCCCTATGGCATCCTATTCCCTATATCGTGCAGTACTTTAGACCAGAGCCATATGGCACCCTATTCCCTATATATTGCAGTACTTTAGACCAGAGCCATATGGCACCCTATTCCCTATATATTGCAGTACTTTAGTCCAGAGCCCTATGGCACCCTATTCCCTATATATTGCAGTACTTTAGTCCAGAGCCATATGGCGCCATATTCCCTATATATTGAAGTACTTTAGTCCAGAGCCATATGGCACCCTATTCCCTATATATTGCAGTACTTTAGTCCAGAGCCATATGGCACCCTATTCCCTATATATATTGCAGTACTTTAGACCAGAGCCATATGGCATCCTATTCCCTATATATTGCAGTACTTTAGTCCAGAGCCCTATGACATCCTATTCCCTATATCGTGCAGTACTTTAGTCCAGAGCCATATGGCACCCTATTCCCTATATCGTGCAGTACTTTAGACCAGAGCCATATGGCACCCTATTCCCTATGTATTGCAGTACTTCAGTCCAGAGCCCTAATGGCGCCCTATTCCCTATATAGTGCACTACTTTAGTCCAGAGCCCTAATGACACCCTATTCCCTATATAGTGCATTACTTTAGAGGGTGCCATTTGAGACACATCCAAAGAAAAACTCCCATTGAGTACAGTGTGTTCAGTACCAGTCATCCACTACTGTAGGTCTCTTATTTAACTGTGTTG
>CM059789.1:2908804-2918804 GCA_030435695.1 Brachymystax lenok tsinlingensis
CCAGGTGACTGTCCCTGAGATAGTTGATCTAACAGAACCAGTACCAGGTGACTGTCCCTGAGATAGTTGATCTAACAGAACCAGTACCAGGTGACTGTCCCTGAGATAGTTGATGTAACAGAACCAGGTGACTGTCCCTGAGATATTAGAGAATGCATTTATTAAACTCTAATCATAAACATTCGTAATCTTATTTTTATCCGTGGAGATAAATGCATACTGTGTGTGTGTGTGTGTGTGTATCCGTATTCTGTTAGACACCAGAACTATCCAGCAACGTGCTTAGATGCCTCTAGTTCGGTTCAGCCAATCGCCTCCTGAGGTTTCTAATTGCGGTTCCCTTAGTGCTACTGAATGTCTATTTGATTTCTGCACTGACCCGCAAGGAGTCTGTTAAGTGGTGTGTGTGAGTGTGCGTGTGTGTTTGTGTGCGTGTCTGTGTTTGTGTGCACGCCTCCATGCGTGTGGGCGTATGTGTGTGTGCTTCCGTGAGTGTGTGTGTGTGTTGTAAGTACACTGTGTGTCCCTGGCAGTATAAGCCAATTTTCTGTACATCAAACCTTCACTATATTGGTGGTCTGTATAGCAGTGTGTGACCAGAATAAACCCCTCTAATAAACAATCATTCACGTCTTTAACCTCATTAACCTAAATTGTGCGGGACTCAAGAACGTCGAAACCTAGCTGTGAGGGAACAACATCACCAGTTCAAAGGTTGTGTTGGAGATATAAGACCTCGATACCATTCCTTTAAATTATTAAATTATTATTATTTATTTCCATTTTCTTGTCATCATATTCCTGTGAGTCCAGTAGCTTACAGACATTAGAGTCCAGTATCCTTGAAGACGTTAGGGTCCAGTAGCCTTGAAGACATTAGAGTCCAGTAGCCTTGAGGAAATTAGAGTCCAGTAGCCTTGAAGATATTAGAGTCCAGTAGCCTTAAATAAATTAGAGTCCAGTAGCCTTGAAGACATTAGAGTCCCGTAGCCTTGAAGACATTAGAGTCCCGTAGCCTTGAAGACATTAGAGTCCAGTAGCCTTGAAGACATGATAGTCCAGTAGCCTTGAAGACATTCGTGTCCAGTAGCCTACAGATATTAGAGTCCAGTAGCCTTGAAGACATTAGAGTCCAGTAGCCTTGAAGACATTAGAGTCCAGTAGCCTTGAAGACATGATAGTCCAGTAGCCTTGAAGACATTCGTGTCCAGTAGCCTACAGATATTAGAGTCCAGTAGCCTTGAAAACATTAGAGTCCAGTAGCCTTGAAGACATTAGAGTCTAGTAGCCTTGAAGACATTAGAGTCTAGTAGCCTTGAAGACATTAGAGTCCAGTAGCCTTGAAGACATTAGAGTCCAGTAGCTTCGAAGACATTAGAGTCCAGTAGCCTTGAAGACATTAGAGTCCAGTAGCCTTGAGGAAATTAGAGTCCAGTAGCCTTGAAGACATTAGAGTCCAGTAGCCTTGAAGACATGATAGTCCAGTAGCCTTGAAGACATTCGTGTCCAGTAGCCTACAGATATTAGAGTCCAGTAGCCTTGAAGACATTAGAGTCCAGTAGCCTTGAAGACATGATAGTCCAGTAGCCTTGAAGACATTCGTGTCCAGTAGCCTACAGATATTAGAGTCCAGTAGCCTTGAAAACATTTGAGTCCAGTAGCCTTGAAGACATTAGAGTCCAGTAGCCTTGAAGACATTAGAGTCCAGTAGCCTTGAAGACATTAGAGTCCAGTAGCCTTGAAGACATTAGAGTCCAGTAGCCTTGAAGACATTAGAGTCCAGTAGCCTTGAAGACATTTGAGTCCAGTATCCTTGAAGACATTTGAGTCCAGTATCCTTGAAGACATTTGAGTCCAGTAGCCTTGACAACGCACTAATAACAACATACCTAATCATACGGACCATTGAGAGTTACGGTCCTGATGAATATCAAAGACCAAGTTTATTTAATGTCGAGCTTTCAATTGCTCATCCGAAGCGACAATACCGCCATCAAGACTTCAAAGCTAAATTTGATTGACATTTTTTTTTTTTTTACTTTTGGTCGTCTTCCTCAACTGTGAGTGTGAACTGTATCTCAGCTAGCTGAGTAATTTAACCTGACAGGTGTGAGGTAAATTCCTCTTTGTGTTTTAGCAAAGCTGTCTTGTCAGGTCTGCAGAGAGTACAGGAGGTCAGCTTGGCTGGGCTAATGGCTATCGGGCCTCAGACAACTCAACGCTGCTATCCCATTAGGAAGACAAGCTATCATTAGGACACACACACACACACACACTGACTTGAAAAGCTGCTATCATTTTGACACACACTTGCGCACACACACACACACACAACGTGACCTGAAGGGCTGCTATCATTAGAACAAAGCATCCTGACCGGCAGTGGACTGGAGATGTTTATTAGACGAAGTTTGGCTTCTCTGGTTGTGACACTTAAGCGTTTAAGACAGACACACACACATGCACACGCATGCGCAAGCACACACACACACACACTAATAATGACTAACTATGGGGCGGCAGGAAGCCTAGTGGTTAGAGGCAGGGTAGCCTAGTGGTTAGAGGCAGGTAGCCTAGTGGTTAGAGGCAGGTAGCCTAGTGGTTAGAGGCAGGTAGCCTAGTGGTTAGTGACAGGTAGCCTAGTGGTTAGAGGCAGGTAGCCTAGTGGTTAGAGACAGGTAGCCTAGTGGTTAGAGCAGGTAGCCTAGTGGTTAGAGCAGGTAGCCTAGTAGTTAGAGCAGGTAGCCTAGTGGTTAGAGCAGGTAGCCTAGTGGTTAGAGCAGGTAGCCTAGTGGTTAGAGCAGGTAGCCTAGTGGTTAGAGCAGGTAGCCTGGTGGTTGGAGGCAGGTAGCCTAGTGGTTAGAGGCAGGTAGCCTAGTGGTTAGAGAGGCAGGTAGCCTAGTGGTTAGAGGCAGGTAGCCTAGTGGTTAGAGTCAGGTAGCCTAGTGGTTAGAGCAGGTAGCCTGGTGGTTAGAGGCAGGTAGCCTAGTGGTTAGAGCCAGGTAGCCTAGTAGTTAGAGGCAGGTAGCCTAGTGGTTCGTGACAGGTAGCCTAGTGGTTAGAGGCAGGTAGCCTGGTAGTTAGAGTCAGGGTAGCCTAGTGGTTAGAGGCAGGTAGCCTAGTGGTTAGAGTCAGGGTAGCCTAGTGTTTAGAGGCAGGTAGCCTAGTGTTTAGACGCAGGTAGCCTAGTGGTTAGACGCAGGTAGTCTAGTGGTTAGAGGCAGGTATCCTAGTGGTTAGAGGCAGGTAGTCTAGTGGTTAGAGGCAGGTAGTCTAGTGGTTAGAGGCAGGTAGCCTGGTGGTTAGAGTCAGGGTGGCCTAGTGGTTAGAGGCAGGTAGCCTAGTGGTTAGAGGCAGGTAGCCTAGTGGTTAGAGGCAGGTAGTCTAGTGGTTAGAGGCAGGTAGTCTAGTGGTTAGAGGCAGGTAGCCTAGTGGTTAGAGCAGGTAGCCTAGTGGTTAGAGGCAGGTAGTCTAGTGGTTAGAGGCAGGTAGTCATTGTAAATAAGAATTTGTTCTTAACTGACTTGCCAAGTTAAATAAAAAAAGTATATTATATTATATTATATTATATTATAGTATATTATATTATATTATATTATATTATATTATATTATATTATAGTATATTATAGTATAGTATATTATATTATAGTATATTATAGTATATTATAGTATAGTATAGTATACGGGAAGTGACTGGGAGGTGCAGTATTAAAAACATGCCAAATATTGTAATAATAAAATGTCAATGTAAATGAGGGGAGAGGAACAGTGTGATGCAGGCCCTCCATTGGACACACACCATTTAGTTTTCATTAAGGGTTACACAATTACACACACACACACACACAATAACACACACTCACAAACACACACACTCACAAACACACACTCTCACACACAATTACACACACACAATAACACACACTCTCACACACAATTACACACACACTCACACACACTCACACACAATCACACAAACACACACACACAATAAGAGAGAGAGAGAGAGAGAGAGAGAGAGAGAGAGAGAGAGAGAGAGAGAGAGAGAGAGAGAGAGAGAGAGAGAGAGAGAGAGAGAGAGAGAGAGAGAGAGAGAGAGAGAGAGAGAGAGAGAGAGAGAGAGAGAGACATTAACAAGAGAAAGAGAGACATTAACATGACAAGTGTTATGCGATCGTAGCAGATAATGTCTTTGTGTGATGACTATACACACAATTTACGGCGCAGGCTAATATTATCCCTGACCTGAACCAAGCTGTAGAAATGAGGGAAGAGAGAAAGAGAGGAGAGGAAAAGGTCAACGTGAGAATGTGTGTTTCATGATGAGCGATGTGTGTGTAGTCCTCTCTGGCCTCCCCCGGTCGTGGGGGCCGTGCGACGAGGCGCTACTCACGGAGAAGGAGTGATGAAGGAGGCTGGAAATGGCCAGTCTGTCAGCGATACTCTGACTCAGAGCAGTAAATTAATGTTACACGCCTCTTAAAGCTGTTTTATTTTGGGATTTACTGGTCTCCCCTGAGATAGAGAGAGACAGAGAGACACAGCGAGAGAGAGACAGGGAAGGAGAATGAGACTGTGGGAAGGATTTTATTTGGATTTCAACTCAGCTGCACTTCCTAAATGCAATTTTATTAGCCACTGTGTTCTTGGCACATTAAGGACATTTCTTACCGAAAAACAAGGGATATCTTTGTTAAAATACACAACACGTTCTCCTGTACTGTCCTTTGAAGAAAAATATATGTTGAGAAAACTATTTCTGCTCAACAATAGAAATGGCTGTCTGTGTTGAGTGTGTAAAGTTCATACTCCTGTCAGTTATAGACATTCCCCTCATCTTCCTCTCCTCTCCTCTTATCCTCTCCTTCTCTCCTCCTCTCCTCTCCATCTCTCCTCAACTCTCCTCTCCTCCCCTCCTCCCCTCCTGTCCTCTTCTCTCCATATCTCTCTTCCTCTCCTCTCCTCTCCTCTCCTCCTCTCCTTCTCTCCTCCTCTCCTCTCCATCTCTCCTCAACTCTCCTCTCCTCCCCTCCTCCCCTCATGTCCTCTTCTCTCCTCTCTCTTCCTCTCCTCTTCTCTCCTCCTCTCCACACCTCCTCTCTCCACCTCCTCCTCTCCTCCTCTCTCCACATCTCCTCCTCTCCTCCCCTCTCCTCTCCTCCCCTCCTGTCCTCTTCTCTCCTCTCTCCACCTCTCCTCTACTCTACTCACCTCTCCTAGTCCGAACCGTGAAAAACAGCCCCAGACCATTATTCCTCCTCCACCAAACTTTACAGTTGGCACTATGCATTGGGGAAGGTAGTATTCTCCTGGCATCCGCCAAACCCAGAAGAGTGATACACATTCAGCACTCGACGGTCCCATTCTGTGAGCTTGTGTGGCCTACCACTTCTGAGCCATTGTTTCTCCTAGACGTTTTCATTTCAAAATAAAAGCACTTACAGTTGACCGGGGCAGCTCTAGCAGGGCTGAAATGTGATGAACTGACTTGTTGGAAAGGTGGCATCCTATGACGGTGACATGTTAAAAGTCACTGAGCTCTTCAGTACGGGCCATTCTGCTGCCAATGTTTGTCTATGGAGATTGCATGGCTTGGTGCTCAATTTTATACACCTGTCAGCAACGGATGTGGCTGAAATAGCCAAATCGACTAATTTGAAGGGGTGTCCACATACTTTCGTATATATAGTTTACTGTATATAACATAGTGTGAGTGAGTGGATTTATGACTCGCAGTCAGCTGTGATCTTAAAGTTAGGAGATTAAGAGCAGGAGAGAGTCTGGGATAGCACAGAGAAAATAGAGATGGGCTGTTGTCTCTCCTCTCCATCCTGAGATAGGGCCCAGGGTTAATGGGAGTGTCTGAGCAAGAAACCAGGACACACACGTACTGTTACACAATGCTGCCTGCTCAATGGAGCCATTGTGTGTTTGCTATGTACCAGTGTTGTTGACAGTAACAAAGACACAGGGCAGAGTTAAACTCTCCTTCTGGAGAATATAGCTACTCGTCTCCACTCTAAAACCACTTTAACTGCAAGGTCTCTCAAACCAAAAGGCCCAGGGACTGTTTCTAATAAGGAGATCCAGGGTGGTTCTAGCTATTGACAGTTTCTGGGTATATTGTGTTGGATTGCCTTTACTAAAAATCTGTTGACTGTCTTTAACAAAATAAGTATTTTTCAGTGTTTAAAAGTTACAGAACTACTGTCTTTAACTTTCTTTTAACAAAAAATCTTTCTCTTTCCTGTTTATCTCCCAGTTGGTACGGAGCACGTTGCAACGGCGACACTTCCGGCCTCCTTCAACGATCTGTTACCGCACTTCCTGGTGGAGCCTGACGATGAGTACATAGTGAAGAACAAGCCTGTCACCCTGACCTGTCGCTCCACCCCGGCAACACAGATCTACTTCAAGTGTAACGGGGAGTGGGTCCATCAGGACGATCACCTGATCGACCGCACCGTGGACCCTGCAACAGGTAAACCGATTACCGGGTCAGTTAGCAGACGCTTTTATCAGACGAGGCTTTCCAGATTCCTTATTCCTTCACAGCGATATGTTTCAACCTACGAGTGGATTAAATGTGTTCATTGATTTTTGACCACAGCCACATGGCCAGCTCTTAATGCCTGGAACAATGACAATGGCATGCTTTACAGAGCGGGCCATCTCTGCCACTCTACCATCTCCGCCACTCTACCATCTCCGCCACTCTACCATCTCCGCCACTCTGCCATCTCCGCCACTCTACCATCTCCGCCACTCTGCCATCTCCGCCACTCTACCATCTCCGCCACTCTACCATCTCCGCCACTCTACCATCTCCGCCACTCTACCATCTCCGCCACTCTACCATCTCCGCCACTCTGCCATCTCCGCCACTCTGCCATCTCCGCCACTCTACCATCTCCGCCACTCTACCATCTCCGCCACTCTACCATCTCCGCCACTCTGCCATCTCCGCCACTCTACCATCTCCGCCACTCTACCATCTCCGCCACTCTACCATCTCCGCCACTCTGCTATCTCTCCGCTTACTTGCTATCTCTCCGCTTACTCTGCCATCTCCGCCACTCTACCATCTCCGCCACTCTATCTCCGCCACTCTGCCATCTCCGCTACTTGCTATCTCCGCCACTTGCCATCTCTCCGACTCTACCATCTCCGCCACTTCTACCATCTCCGCCACTCTACCATCTCCGCCACTCTACCATCTCCGCCACTCTACCATCTCCACCACTCTACCATCTCCGCCACTCTGCCATCTCCACCACTCTGCCATCTCCACCACTCTACCATCTCCACCACTCTACCATCTCCACCACTCTGCCATCTCCGCCACTCTGCCATCTCCACCACTCTGCCATCTCCACCACTCTACCATCTCCACCACTCTACCATCTCCACCACTCTGCCATCTCCGCCACTCTGCCATCTCCACCACTCTGCCATCTCCACCACTCTACCATCTCCACCACTCTACCATCTCCGCCACTCTACCATCTCCACCACTCTGCCATCTCCACCACTCTGCCATCTCCGCCACTCTACCATCTCCGCCACTCTACCATCTCCACCACTCTACCATCTCCACCACTCTGCCATCTCCGCCACTCTGCCATCTCCGCCACTCTACCATCTCCGCCACTCTACCATCTCCACCACTCTGCCATCTCCACCACTCTACCATCTCCGCCACTCTGCCATCTCCGCCACTCTGCCATCTCCGCCACTCTACCATCTCCGCCACTCTACCATCTCCGCCACTCTACCATCTCCGCCACTCTACCATCTCCGCCACTCTACCATCTCCGCCACTCTACCATCTCCACCACTCTACCATCTCCACCACTCTACCATCTCCACCACTCTGCCATCTCCACCACTCTGCCATCTCCGCCACTCTGCCATCTCCACCACTCTGCCATCTCCACCACTCTACCATCTCCACCACTCTACCATCTCCACCACTCTACCATCTCCGCCACTCTGCCATCTCCACCACTCTGCCATCTCCACCACTCTGCCATCTCCACCACTCTGCCATCTCCGCCACTCTGCCATCTCCACCACTCTGCCATCTCCACCACTCTACCATCTCCGCCACTCTGCCATCTCCACCACTCTGCCATCTCCACCACTCTACCATCTCCACCACTCTACCATCTCCACCACTCTACCATCTCCGCCACTCTGCCATCTCCACCACTCTGCCATCTCCACCACTCTACCATCTCCACCACTCTACCATCTCCACCACTCTGCCATCTCCGCCACTCTGCCATCTCCACCACTCTGCCATCTCCACCACTCTACCATCTCCACCACTCTACCATCTCCACCACTCTACCATCTCCACCACTCTACCATCTCCACCACTCTACCATCTCCACCACTCTGCCATCTCCACCACTCTGCCATCTCCACCACTCTACCATCTCCACCACTCTGCCATCTCCACCACTCTACCATCTCCGCCACTCTACCATCTCCGCCACTCTACCATCTCCACCACTCTGCCATCTCCACCACTCTACCATCTCCACCACTCTGCCACTCTACCATCTCTTCCCTAAGCGCTGCAGCTTGTTGTGACTCTGTCTCTGAAAACATATGTTAACATTGCCAAAGCATATAATAATAAACAAAAGTGAAATAAACAATAAAAAGTTGGAGCAAAAAAAGAATAAAGACATTTAAAATGTCATATTATGTATATGTACAGTGTTGTGCAAAAGAGAAAATACATCAATATAATTATGGGTTGTATTTACAATGGTGTTTGTTCTTCACTGGTTGCCCTTTTCTTGTGGCAACAGGTCACACATCTTGATGCTGTGATGGCACACTGTGGTATTTCACCCAGTAGATATGAGAGTTTATCAAAATTGGATTTATTTTTGAATTCTTTGTGGATCTGTGTAATCTGAGGGAAACATGTGTCTCTAATATGGTCATACATTTGGCAGGAGGTTAGGAAGTGCAGCTCAGTTTCCACCTCATTTTGTGGGCAGTGTGTCTTCTCTTGAGAGCCAGGTCTGCCTACTGCGGCCTTTCTCAATAGCAAGGCTATGCTCACTGAATCTGTACATAGTCAAAGCTTTCCTTAAGTTTGGGTCAGTCACAGTGGTCAGGTATTCTGCCACTGTGTACTCTCTGTTTAGGGCCAAATAGCATTCTAGTTTGCTCAGTTTTTTTGTTAATTCTTTCCAATGTGTCAATTAATTTTCATTTTGTTTTTCATTTGTTTGGGTCTAATTGTGTTGCTGTCCTGGGGCTCTGTGGGGTCTGTTGGTGAACAGAGCCCCAGGACCAGCTTGCTTAGGGGACTCTTCTCCAGGTTCCTCTCTCTGTAGGTGAGGGCTTTGTTATGGAAGGTTTGGGAATCGCTTCCTTTTAGGTTGTTGTAGAATTTAACTGCTTTTTTCAGGATTCTGATCATTAACGGGTATCGGCCTAATTCTGCTCTGCATGCATTATTTGGTGTTTAACGTTGTACACTGAGAATATTTTTTCAGGTTTTCTGGTTCTATGTTTTATGTTTGGATAGGTTTCTCAAGATTTTTTCTTCATCAAACCATTTGTCATTGTTGTTCAATTTCTTAAGTTTTCTTTTTGAAATTGTTAGATTTGATAGGGAGGCTGAGAGGTCAAATATACTGTTTAGGTTTTCTACTGCCGAGTTTACACCTTCACTATTACAGGGGAACGTTTTGTCCAGGAAGTTGCCTAAAAGGGATTGAATTTGTTGTTGCCTAATTGTTTTCTGGTAGGTTTCCACACTACTTTCCTTCCATCTATAGTGTTTCTTAATATTACTCAGTTACTCTGGCTTTGATGCCTCATGATTGAGTATTGCTCTGTTCAGGTAGACTGTGATTTTGCTGTGATCTGATAGGAGTGTCAGTGGTCTGACTGTGAACGCGCTGAGAGACTCTGGGTTGAGGCCAGTGATAAAGTAGTCTACAGTACTACTGCCAAGAGATGAGCTATAG
>CM059789.1:2923804-3021304 GCA_030435695.1 Brachymystax lenok tsinlingensis
TGTATAACTCAGGCAGGAGGTTTATGAGTCTTGTAACTGTATAACTCAGGCAGGAGGTTTATGAGTCTTGTAACTGTATAACTGAGGCAGGAGGGTTATGAGTCTTGTCACTATAACTGAGGCAGGAGGTTTATGAGTCTTGTCACTATAACTGAGGCAGGAGGTTTATGAGTCTTGTCACTATAACTGAGGCAGGAGGTATATGAGTCTTGTCACTATAACTGAGGCAGGAGGTATACGAGTCTTGTCACTATAACTGAGGCAGGAGGTATATGAGTCTTGTCACTATAACTCAGGCAGGAGGTATATGAGTCTTGTCACTATAACTGAGGCAGGAGGTATATTTGTCTTGTCACTATAACTGAGGCAGGAGGTTTATGATTCTTGTAACTGTATAACTCAGGCAGGAGGTTTATGAGTCTTGTAACTACTTTTCACTCATGGCGAGTCGATGTTAATGGGAGCCTGTTCGGTCCTCCTTTTCCTGTAGTCCATAATCCTCTCCTTTGTCTTGATCACATTGAGGGAGAGTTTTTTTTTTCCTGGCACCACACGGCCAGGTCTCTGACCTCCTCCCTATAGGCTGTCTCGTCGTTGTCGGTGATCAGGCCTACCACTGTTGTGTCGTCAGCAAACTGAATGACGGTGTTGGAGTCGTGCTTGGCCACACAGTTGTGTGTGAACAGGGAGTACATCCAATGAGTGTCAGAGCCGGTGTAGTAGGATGCAATCTCAGTCTTGTATTGACGTTTTTCCTGTGTGATGGTTCGTCTGAGGGCACAGCGGGATTTTTTTATAAGCATCCGGATTAGTGTCCCGCTCCTTGAAGCGGCAGCTCTAGCCTTTAGCTCGGTGCGATGAAGCCGGTGACTGAGGTGGTGTACTCCTCAATGCCATTGGATGAATCCCGGAACGTGTTCTACTCTGTGCTAGCAAAACAGTCCTCTAGCGTAGCATCTGACCACTTCTGTATTGAGCAAGTCACTGGTGATTCCTGCTTTAATTTTTGCTTGTAAGCAGGAATCAGGAGGATAGAATTATGGTCAGATTTGCCAAATGGAGGGCGAGGGAGAGCTTTGTACGTGTCTCTGTGTGTGGAGTCAAGGTGGTCTAGAATTTGTTTCCCCTCTGGTTGGAAATGTGACATGCTGATAGAAATTAGGTAAAACGGATTTATGTTTGCCTGCATTAAAGTCCCCGGCCACTAGGAACGCCGCCTTTGGATGAGAATTTTCCTGTTTGCTTATGGCGGAATACAGCTGGTTGAGTGCGGTCTTAGTGCCAGAATCGGTTTGTGGTGGTAAATAGACAGATACAAAAAATATAGATTAAAACTCTCTTAGTAGATAGTTTAGTCTACAGCTTATTATGAGATACTCTACCTCAAGTAAGCAATACCTCGAGACTTTTAAATGAGACAATGCGCACCAGAAGTTATTGACAAATAGACACACAACCCCGTCCCTCGTCTTACCAGACGTAGCTGCTCTGTCCTTTCGATGCACAGAGAAGCCAGCCATCTCTATATTATCTGTGTCTTCGTTCAGCCACGTCTCGGTGAAACATAAGATATTACCGTTTTTAATGTCCTGTTGGTAGGATAGTCTTAATTGTAGATTGTCCAGTTTGTTTTCCAATGATTGCATGTTGGCCAATAATACGGAGGGAAGTGGTGGTTTACCTACTCCCCCTCAGAAGACTGAAAAGATTTGGGATGGGTGCCACAGATCGTCAAAAAGTTCTACAGCTGCACCATCGAGAGCATCCTGACAGGTTGCATCACCACCTGGTGTGGCAACTGCTCGGCATCTGACCGTAAGGCGCTACAGAGGGTAGTGCGAACGGCCCAGTACATCACTGGAGCCAAGCTTCCTGCCATCCAGGACCTATATACCAGGCGGTGCCAGAGGAATGCCCCCTGTATAGCTTCCTGCCGTCCAGGACCTCTATACCAGGCGGTGTCAGAGGAAGGCCCCCTGTATAGCTTCCTGCCATCCAGGACCTCTATACCAGGCGGTGTCAGAGGAAAGCCCCCTGTTAAGCTTCCTGCCATCCAGGACCTCTATACCAGGCGGTGTCAGAGGAAGGCCCCCTGTTAAGCTTCCTGCCATCCAGGACCTCTATACCAGGCGGTGTCAGAGGAAGGCCCCCTGTATAGCTTCCTGCCACCCAGGACCTCTATACCAGGTGGTGTCAGAGGAACGCCCCCTGTATAAAGCCTCCTTATTGTTATTTAATTTTCTTGTGTTACTTTTTTTATTTTATTTTAGATTTTATTTTAGATTTTTACTTTTGTTTGTTTAGTAAATATTTTCTATAACTCTATTTCTTGAACTGCATTGTTGGTTAAGGACTTGTAAGCATTTCACGGTAAGGTCTACACCTGTTGTATTCGACACATTAGACACTGATTATTCAGTGTTTCCATCATTGCTATATATCTCCATGTTACCATCTACCTGAGGTACTAGATAGACTACAGTGCTATATATCTCCAGGTAACCATCTACCTCAGACACTAGATCGACTACAGTAGAGTATCTTGTTATGCAGTAACAGTAGCAGCAGAAAATCACAATAATAATCATTCCTTTTCATGGAGAGGAATATCATGAGAGTGTTAAGACAGGAATGTGGAACGCATGTATTTTCCACTTGAGAGACTGGTGTTGTCACGGCTTGTAACGGGTGACAGAGATGCAGCTTCAGGACCACATTATGCATCAACCCCATCAGAAGAAACGCAAACACAATCAAATAAATCAATCCTGTTTCTGCCTGTGCAACAATCCTCAACTCACACTGCCAATCTCCTGTCTTTACATAATGAGAGAGAGAGAGAGAGAGAGAGAGAGAGAGAGAGAGAGAGAGAGAGAGAGAGAGAGAGAGAGAGAGAGAGAGAGAGAGAGAGAGAGAGAGAGAGAGAGAGAGAGAGAGAGAGAGATGGAGACAGAGAGAGAGATGGAGAGAGAGAAAGAGAGGGAGAGAGAGACAGAGAGGGAGAGAGAGACAGAGAGAGAAAGAGGATAAACCCAATGTGCTGTCTCATTAGAAGTCATACAGAGAGAGAGAGAGAGAGAGAGAGAGAGAGAGATGGAGACAGAGAGAGAGATGGAGAGAGAGACAGAGAGGGAGAGAGAGACAGAGAGAGAAAGAGGATAAACCCAATGTGCTGTCTCATTAGAAGTCATACAGAGAGAGAGAGTAGAGAGGAAAAAAGAGGAGAGGGGAGGAGAAGGCATAATCTATTCAAACACACAGTCATCATTGATTTCCTCTGATGGGATAGGTCTTTATTAGACAAGCCAGCTAGACGTCTTCATTTCCATTCTGATGACAGAGAGAGTGGACAGAACACACAGTATGTTTCACAGGTGCAGAGCTCCAATAATGTCCTGGGAAATATAGAGGCCTGACAAACATCCATTGTGATTGGAACAGTATTAGTACTCAGATGGATGGGTTCAGGGTGGTTATTCTTTTTATAGTAACTGTATATTGTAGGAGTACTGGGACAGCGAATGTGGGTATTGATCTCCTTTGTATAGTGAGAGTTTGTCTTTGAACAGCCGCATTAGAAAAACTATTGAGATTAGTTACTAAGGACAGGTAACGATACAGACTATTGATATTAGTTACTAAGGACAGGTAACGATAAAGACTATGGATTTTAGTTACTAAGGACAGGTAATGATAAAGACTATAGATATTAGTTACTAAGGACAAGTAACGATAAAGACTATTGATATTAGTTACTAAGGACAGGTAAAGATAAAGACTATAGATATTAGTTTCTAAGGACAGGTAACGATAAAGACCATGGATATTAGTTACTAAGCACAGGTAACGATAAAGACTATTGATATTAGTTACTAAGGACAGGTAATGATAAAGACTATAGATATTAGTTACTAAGGACAAGTAACGATAAAGACTATTGATATTAGTTACTAAGGACAGGTAATGATAAAGACTATAGATATTAGTTACTAAGGACAGGTAACGATAAAGACTATTGATATTAGTTACTAAGGACAGGTAACGATAAACACTATGGATATTGGTTACTAAGGACAGGTAATGATATAGACTATGGATATTAGTTACTAGGGACAGGTAACGATACAGACTATTGATGTTAGTTACTAGGGACAGGTAACGATACAGACTATAGATATTAGTTACTAAGGACAGGAAACGATAAACACTATGGATATTAGTTACTAAGGACAGGTAATGATAAAGACTATGGATATTAGCTCCTAAGGACAGGTAACAATACAGACTATTGATATTAGTTACTAAGGACAAGTAATGATAAACACTATGGATATTAGTTACTATTGACAGGTAACGATAAAGATTATTGATATTAGTTACTAAGGACAGGTAACGATACAGACTATTGATATTAGTTACTAAGGACAGGTAACGATAAACACTATGGATATTAGTTACTAGGGACAGGTAACGATAAAGATTATTGATATTAGTTACTAAGGACAGGTAGTGATGAACACTATGGATATTAGTTACTAGGGACAGGTAACGATAAAGACTATTGATATTAGTTATTAAGGACAGGTACTGATACAGATTATTGATATTAGTTACTAAGGACAGGTAACGATAAACTCTGTGGATATTAGTTACTAAGGACAGGTATCGATAAAGACTATTGATATTAGTTACTAAGGACAGGTAACGATAACGACTATTGATATTAGTTACTAAGGACAGGTAACGATAAACACTGTGGATATTAGTTACTAAGGACAGGTAACGAAAAAGGCTATATATATTAGTTACTAAGGACAGGTAACGATAAACACTGTTGAATTGAGTTACTAAGGACAGGTAATGATACATTCTATTGACATGAGTTACTAAGGACAGGTAATGATAAATACTATTGAGATCAGTTACTAAGGACAGGTGATTGTAAATACTATTGAGATGGGTTACTAAGGCCAGGTAACGATAAATACTACTGAGATGAGTTGCTAAGGACAGGTAATGATAAATACAATTGAGATGAGTTACTCAGGACAGGTAATAATAAATACAATTGAGATGAGTTACTCAGGACAGGTAATTGTATATACTATTGAGATTGGTTAATAAGGACAGGTAACGATAAAGACTATAGATATTAGTTACTAAGGACAGGTAATGATAAATACTATTGACATTAGTTACTAAGGACAGGTAACGATAAAGAGTATAGATATTAGTTACTAAGGACAGGTAACGATAAAGACTATTGATATTAGTTACTAAGGACAGGTAACGATAAACACTATGGATATTAGTTACTAGGGACAGGTAACGATAAAGATTATTGATATTAGTTACTAAGGACAGGTAGTGATGAACACTATGGATATTAGTTACTAGGGACAGGTAACGATAAAGACTATTGATATTAGTTATTAAGGACAGGTACTGATACAGATTATTGATATTAGTTACTAAGGACAGGTAACGATAAACTCTGTGGATATTAGTTACTAAGGACAGGTATCGATAAAGACTATAGATATTAGTTACTAAGGACAGGTAACGATAACGACTATTGATATTAGTTACTAAGGACAGGTAACGATAAACACTGTTGAATTGAGTTACTAAGGACAGGTAATGATACATTCTATTGACATGAGTTACTAAGGACAGGTAATGATAAATACTATTGAGATGGGTTACTAAGGACAGGTAACGATAAATACTACTGAGATGAGTTGCTATGACAGGTAACAATAAAGACTATAGATATTAGCTACAAAGGACAGGTAACGATACAGACTATTGATATTAGTTACTAAGGACAGGTAATGATAAATACAATTGAGATGAGTTACTCAGGACAGGTAATAATAAATACAATTGAGATGAGTTACTCAGGACAGGTAATTGTATATACTATTGAGATTGGTTAATAAGGACAGGTAACGATAAAGACTATAGATATTAGTTACTAAGGACAGGTAATGATAAATACTATTGACATTAGTTACTAAGGACAGGTAATGATAAATACAATTGAGATGAGTTACTCAGGACAGGTAATAATAAATACAATTGAGATGAGTTACTCAGGACAGGTAATTGTATATACTATTGAGATTGGTTAATAAGGACAGGTAACGATAAAGACTATAGATATTAGTTACTAAGGACAGGTAATGATAAATACTATTGACATTAGTTACTAAGGACAGGTAACGATAAAGAGTATAGATATTAGTTACTAAGGACAGGTAACGATAAAGACTATTGATATTAGTTACTAAGGACAGGTAACGATAAACACTATGGATATTAGTTACTAGGACAGGTAACGATAAAGATTATTGATATTAGTTACTAAGGACAGGTAGTGATGAACACTATGGATATTAGTTACTAGGGACAGGTAACGATAAAGACTATTGATATTAGTTATTAAGGACAGGTATTGATACAGATTATTGATATTAGTTACTAAGGACAGGTAACGATAAACTCTGTGGATATTAGTTACTAAGGACAGGTATCGATAAAGACTATAGATATTAGTTACTAAGGACAGGTAACGATAACGACTATTGATATTAGTTACTAAGGACAGGTAACGATAAACACTGTTGAATTGAGTTACTAAGGACAGGTAATGATACATCTCTATTGACATGAGTTACTAAGGACAGGTAATGATAAATACTATTGAGATGGGTTACTAAGGACAGGTAACTATAAATACTACTGAGATGAGTTGCTATGACAGGTAACAATAAAGACTATAGATATTAGCTACAAAGGACAGGTAACGATACAGACTATTGATATTAGTTACTAAGGACAGGTAATGATAAATACAATTGAGATGAGTTACTCAGACAGGTAATTGTATATACTATTGAGATTGGTTAATAAGGACAGGTAATCCTATAAAGACTATAGATATTAGTTACTATGACAGGTAATCGATAAATACTATTGACATTAGTTACTAAGGACAGGTAACGATAAAGAGTATAGATATTAGTTACTAAGGACAGGTAACGATAAAGACTATTTATATTAGTTACTAAGGACAGGTAACGATAAAGACTATAGATATTAGTTACTAAGGACAGGTAACGATAAAGAGTATAGATATTAGTTACTAAGGACAGGTAACGATAAAGACTATTGATATTAGTTACTAAGGACAGGTAACGATAAACACTATGGATATTAGTTACTAGGGACAGGTAACGATAAAGATTATTGATATTAGTTACTAAGGACAGGTAGTGATGAACACTATGGATATTAGTTACTAGGGACAGGTAACGATAAAGACTATTGATATTAGTTACTAAGGACAGGTACTGATACAGATTATTGATATTAGTTACTAAGGACAGGTAACGATAAACTCTGTGGATATTAGTTACTAGGGACAGGTAACGATAAAGATTATTGATATTAGTTACTAAGGACAGGTAGTGTTGAACACTATTGATATTAGTTACTAGGGACAGGTAACGATAAAGACTATTGATATTAGTTATTAAGGACAGGTACTGATACAGATTATTGATATTAGTTACTAAGGACAGGTAACGATAAACTCTGTGGATATTAGTTACTAAGGACAGGTATCGATAAAGACTATTGATATTAGTTACTAAGGACAGGTAACGATAACGACTATTGATATTAGTTACTAAGGACAGGTAACGATAAACACTGTTGAATTGAGTTACTAAGGACAGGTAATGATACATTCTATTGACATGAGTTACTAAGGACAGGTAATGATAAATACTATTGAGATGGGTTACTAAGGACAGGTAACGATAAATACTACTGAGATGAGTTGCTAAGGACAGGTAACAATAAAGACTATAGATATTAGCTACAAAGGACAGGTAACGATACAGACTATTGATATTAGTTACTAAGGACAGGTAATGATAAATACAATTGAGATGAGTTACTCAGGACAGGTAATTGTATATACTATTGAGATTGGTTAATAAGGACAGGTAACGATAAAGACTATAGATATTAGTTACTAAGGACAGGTAATGATAAATACTATTGACATTAGTTACTAAGGACAGGTAACGATAAAGAGTATAGATATTAGTTACTAAGGACAGGTAACGATAAAGACTATTTATATTAGTTACTAAGGACAGGTAACGATAAAGACTATAGATATTAGTTACTAAGGACAGGTAATGATAAATACTATTGACATTAGTTACTAAGGACAGGTAACGATAAAGAGTATAGATATTAGTTACTAAGGACAGGTAACGATAAAGACTATTTATATTAGTTACTAAGGACAGGTAACGATAAAGACTATTGATATTAGTTACTAAGGACAGGTAACGATAAAGACTATAGATATTAGTTACTAAGGACAGGTAACGATAAAGACTATAGATATTAGTTACTAAGGACAGGTAACGATAAAGACTACAAATATTAGTTACTAAGGACAGGTAACGATAAAGACTATAGATATTAGTTACTAAGGACAGGTAACGATAAAGACTATAGATATTAGTTATTAAGGACAGGTAACGATAAAGACTATAGATATTAGTTACTAAGGACAGGTAACGATAAAGACTTGATATTAGTTACTAAGGACAGGTAACGATAAAGGTCGTAAGAGATCATAACCACTGTACCATTCAGTCACTGAGATCATAACCACTGGACTGTACAAGCTCTGAGCCACCATTAACAGTAAAAATCATGACCCACTATTCATGGATGGGAACCCAGTCTTGTGTACCATATGGCACCCTATTCCTTATATAGTGCACTACTTTAGACCAGAGCCCTATGGCATCCTATTCCCTATATAGTGCACTACTTTAGACCAGAGCCCTATGGCATCCTATTCCCTATATAGTGCACTATTTTTGAGATGGGCCCATAGGGAATAAATTGCCATTTGGGACGTACACAATGTAAAAACAACAGCTAATGGAAGAAGGGGAGATACTTACGGAAGACTATTGGCTGATTGGCTGCTCACATTGTGCTGGCCTTGGCATTTACTTATCTCTTCCAAACCACACTCACAAACACAAACAGACACATACAGAAGTAGAACGTATAACACAGAAAGGGAGAAGAGAAAAGAGAGAAGACAGTAATCAGGAGAAGAGAGAGAAGACAGAAGTCAGGAGCAGAGAAGGCAGAAGTCAGGAGAAGAGAAGGCAGAAGTTAGAAGAAGAGAAGGCAGAAGTCAGGAGCAGAGAAGGCAGAAATCAGGAGAAGAGAAGGCATAAGTCAGGAGAAGAGAAGGCAGAAGTTAGAAGAAGAGAAGGCAGAAGTCAGGAGCAGAGAAGGCAGAAATCAGGAGCAGAGAAGGCAGAAGTCAGGAGAAGAGAAGGCAGAAGTTAGAAGAAGAGAAGGCAGAAGTCAGGAGCAGAGAAGGCAGAAATCAGGAGCAGAGAAGGCAGAAATCAGGAGAATAGAAGGCAGAAGTCAGGAGAAGAGAAGGCAGAAGTCAGGAGAAGAGAAGGCAGAAGTTAGAAGAAGAGAAGGCAGAAGTCAGGAGCAGAGAAGGCAGAAATCAGGAGAGAAAAAAAGAAGGCAGAAGTCAGGAGAAGAGAAGGCAGAAGTTAGAAGAAGAGAAGGCAGAAGTCAGGAGAAGAGAAGGCAGAAGTCAGGAGGAGAGAGAGAAGGCAGAAGTCAGGAGCAGAGAAGGCAGAAGTCAGGAGAAGAGAAGGCAGAAGTCAGGAGCAGAGAAGGCAGAAATCAGGAGAAGAGAAGGCAGAAGTCAGGAGAAGAGAAGGCAGAAGTTAGAAGAAGAGAAGGCAGAAGTCAGGAGAAGAGAAGGTAGAAGTCAGGAGGAGAGAGAGAAGACAGAAGTCAGGAGCAGAGAAGGCAGAAATCAGGAGAATAGAAGGCAGAAGTCAGGAGGAGAGAGAGAAGGCAGAAGTCAGGAGAAGAGAAGGCAGAAGTCAGGAGCAGAGAAGGCAGAAATCAGGAGAAGAGAAGGCAGAAGTCAGGAGAAGAGAAGGCAGAAGTTAGAAGAAGAGAAGGCAGAAGTCAGGAGAAGAGAAGGTAGAAGTCAGGAGGAGAGAGAGAAGACAGAAGTCAGGAGCAGAGAAGGCAGAAATCAGGAGAATAGAAGGCAGAAGTCAGGAGAAGAGAAGGCAGAAGTTAGAAGAAGAGAAGGCAGAAGTCAGGAGCAGAGAAGGCAGAAATCAGGAGAAGAGAAGGCAGAAGTCAGGAGAAGAGAAGGCAGAAGTTAGAAGAAGAGAAGGCAGAAGTCAGGAGAAGAGAAGGCAGAAGTCAGGAGGAGAGAGAGAAGGCAGAAGTCAGGAGCAGAGAAGGCAGAAGTCAGGAGAAGAGAAGGCAGAAGTCAGGAGAAGAGAAGCCAGAAGTCAGGAGCAGAGAAGGCAGAAGTCAGGAGAAGAGAAGGCAGAAGTCAGGAGAGAGAGAAGGCAGAAGTTAGAAGAAGAGATGGCAGATGTTAGGAGAAGAGAAGGCAGAAGTCAGGAGGAGAGAAGGCAGAAGTCAGGAGAAGAGAGAGAAGGCAGAAGTCAGGAGCAGAGAAGGCAGAAGTCAGGAGCAGAGAAGGCAGAAGTCAGGAGGAAAGAAGGCAGAAGTCAGGAGGAGAGAAGGCAGAAGTCAGGAGGAGAGAAGGCAGAAGTCAAGAGAAGAGAAGTCAGAAGTCAGGAGGAGAGAGAGAAGGCAGAAGTCAGGAGAAGAGAAGGCAGAAGTCAGAAGGAGAGAGAGAAGGCAGAAGTCAGGAGAAGAGAAGGCAGAAGTCAGGAGGAGAGAGAGAAGGCAGAAGTCAGGAGAAGAGAAGGCAGAAGTCAGGAGGAGAGAAGGCAGAAGTCAGGAGAAGAGAAGGCAGAAGTCAGGAGGAGAGAGAGAAGGCAGAAGTCAGGAGAAGAGAAGGCAGAAGTCAGGAGGAGAGAAGGCAGAAGTCAGGAGGAGAGAAGGCAGAAGTCAGGAGAGAGAGAAGGCAGAATTCAGGAGAAGAGAAGGCATACGTCAGGAGGAGAGAAGGCAGAAGTCAGGAGGAGAGAAGGCAGAAGTCAGGAGGAGAGAGAGAAGGCAGAAGTTAGAAGAAGAGAAGGCAGAAGTCAGGAGGAGAGAGAGAAGGCAGAAGTCAGGAGAAGAGAAGGCAGAAGTCAGGAGGAGAGAGAGAAGGCAGAAGTCAGGAGAAGAGAAGGCAGAAGTCAGGAGGAGAGAAGGCAGAAGTCAGGAGAAGAGAAGGCAGAAGTCAGGAGGAGAGAAGGCAGAAGTCAGGAGAAGAGAAGGCAGAAGTCAGGAGGAGAGAGAAGGCAGAAGTCAGGAGAAGAGAAGGCAGAAGTCAGGAGGAGAGAAGGCAGAAGTCAGGAGGAGAGAAGGCAGAAGTCAGGAGAGAGAGAAGGCAGAAGTCAGGAGAAGAGAAGGCATACGTCAGGAGGAGAGAAGGCAGAAGTCAGGAGGAGAGAAGGCAGAAGTCAGGAGGAGAGAAGGCAGAAGTTAGAAGAAGAGAAGGCAGAAGTCAGGAGGAGAGAGAGAAGGCAGAAGTCAGGAGAAGAGAAGGCAGAAGTCAGGAGGAGAGAAGGCAGAAGTCAGGAGGAGAGAAGGCAGAAGTCAGGAGGAGAGAAGGCAGAAGTCAGGAGGAGAGAGAGAAGGCAGAAGTCAGGAGAAGAGAGTGAAGGCAGAAGTCACAAGAGAGAGAATGCAGTCTCAGCACTTCAGCAGAGTTATTCCAGTACCCATTTCTTCACCATTTCACCACTGTATAAATTGTCAATCAATTTTCATCAACTTGGGCCTGTCCCCAAATGTCTTATTTCCTCCCTCTCTAAAAACAGGATGTTGATATCTGGCAGCTCTTCCTCTCTCTCACTCACTCTGCTGCAATAAAAGGACTGGTTGCCTTGGAAACTGTTAAGAGTTAAGAGTCCACTGTGACTGTGACGGGCAGGATGAAAGGAAGCACACACACACACACACACACAAGCCTCTCACTATGAGCTTCTGCCATGTTTCTCCATGGAAGCAGGATTAGTGTGAAGCCATCAGTACAGTCCTGAGGGTAGAGCTGGCATCATTAAACCGGAGAGTAGAGCTGGCATCGTTAAACCTGAGGGTAGGGCTGGCATCATTAAACTTGAGGGTAGGGCTGGCATCATTAAACCTGAGGGTAGGGCTGGCATCATTAAACCTGAGGGTAGGGCTGGCATCATTAAACCTGAGGGTAGGGCTGGCATCATTAAACCTGAGGGTAGGGCTGGCATCATTAAACCGGAGGGTAGAGCTGGCATCATTAAACCTGAGGGTAGGGCTGGCATCATTAAACCTGAGGGTAGAGCTGGCATCATTAAACCTGAGGGTAGAGCTGGCATCATTAAACCTGAGGGTAGGGCTGGCATCATTAAACCGGAGGGTAGAGCTGGCATCATTAAACCTGAGGGTAGGGCTGGCATCATTAAACCTGAGGGTAGGGCTGGCATCATTAAACCGGAGTAATGTGATGTCTTCATATTGTGATGTCTTAGGAATGTGATGTCTAAGTAATGTGATGTCTTAGTAATGTGATGTCTTAGTAATGTGATGTCTTAGTAATGTGATGTCTTAGGAATGTGATGTCTTAGTAATGTGATGTCTTAGGAATGTGATGTCTTAGGAATGTGATGTCCAAGTAATGTGATGTCTTAGGAATGTGATGTCTTAGTATTGTGATGTCTTAGGAATGTGATGTCTAAGTAATGTGATGTCTAAGTAATGTGATGTCTTAGTAATGTGATGTCTTCATAATGTGATTTCTTCATAATTGATGTCTTCATAATTGATGTCTTCATAATTGATTTATTTGTAATGGCATGTGTTCATATTGTGATGTCTAAGTAATGTAATGTCTTAGTAATGTGATGTCTTAGTAATATGATGTCTTAGTAATGTGTTGTCTTAGTAATGTGATGTCTTAGTAATGTGATGTCTTCAAAATGTGATGTCTTAGTAATGTGATGTCTTAGGAATGCAATGTCTTAGTAATGTGATGTCTTCAAGATGTGATGTCTTAGTAATGTGATGTCTTAGTAATGTGATGTCTTCAAAATGTGATGTCTTCGTAATGTGATGTCTTAGTAATGTGATGTCTTCATAATGTGATGTCTTCAAAATGTGATGTCTTAGTAATGTGATGTCTTCGTAATGTGTTGTCTTAGTAATGTGATGTCTTAGTAATGTGATGTCTTCAAAATGTGATGTCTTAGTAATGTGATGTCTTAGGTATGCAATGTCTTAGTAATGTGATGTCTTCAAGATGTGATGTCTTAGTAATGTGAAGTCTTAGTAACGTGATGTCTTCAGAATGTGTTGTCTTCATATTGTGATGTCTAAGTAATGTAATGTCTAAGTAATGTGATGTCTTAGTAATGTGATGGCTTAGTAATTTAATGTCTAAGTAATGTGATGTCTTAGTAATATGATGTCTTAGTAATGTGATGTCTTAGTAATGTAATGTCTTAGTAATATGATGTTTTAGTAATGTGATGTCTTAGTAATGTGATGTCTTCAAAATGTGATGTCTAAGTAATGTGATGTCTTCATAATGTGATGTCTTAGTAATATGATGTCTTAGTAATATGATGTCTTAGTAATGTAATGTCTTAGTAATGTGATGTCTTCATAATGTGATGTCTTAGTAACGTGATGTCTTAGTAATGTGATGTCTTAGTAATGTGATGGCTTCATAATGTGATGTCTTAGTAATATGATGTCTTAGTAATGTAATGTCTTAGTAATGTGATGTTTTAGTAATGTGATGTCTTAGTAATGTAATGTCTTAGTAATGTGATGTCTTAGTAATGTGTTGTCTTAGTAATGTGATGTCTTAGTAATGTGATGTCTTCAAAATGTGATGTCTTAGTAATGTGATGTCTTAGGAATGCAATGTCTTAGTAATGTGATGTCTTCAAGATGTGATGTCTTAGTAATGTGATGGCTTAGTAATTTAATGTCTAAGTAATGTGATGTCTTAGTAATATGATGTCTTAGTAAGGTGATGTATTAGTAATGTAATGTCTTAGTAATATGATGTTTTAGTAATGTGATGTCTTAGTAATATGATGTTTTAGTAATGTGATGTCTTAGTAATGTGATGTCTTCAAAATGTGATGTCTAAGTAATATAATGTCTTCATAATATGATGTCTTAGTAATATGATGTCTTAGTAATGTGATGTCTTAGTAATGTAATGTCTTAGTAATGTGATGTCTTCAAAATGTGATGTCTTAGTAATATGATGTCTTAGTAATGTGATGTCTTAGTAATATGATGTCTTAGTAATGTGATGTCTTCATAATGTGATGTCTTAGTAATATGATGTCTTAGTATTGTGATGCCGGAATAATGTGGTGTTTTCATAATTGATGTCTTAGTAATGTGATGTCTTAGTAATGTGATGTCTTAGTAATGTAATGTCTTAGTAATGTGATGTCTTAGTAATGTGATGTCTTAGTAATATGATGTCTTAGTAATTTGATGTCTTAGTAATATGATGTCTTAGTATTGTGATGCCGGAATAATGTGGTGTTTTCATAATTGATGTCTTCGTAATATGATGTCTTAGGAATGTGATGTCCTAGTAATGTGATGTCTTAGGAATGTGATGTCTTAGGAATGTGATGTCTTCGTAATGTGATGTCTTCGTAATGTGATGTCTTCGTAATGTGATGTCTTAGTAATGTGATGTCTTCGTAATGTGATGTCTTAGTAATGTGATGTGTTAGGAATGTGATGTCTTTGTAAAACACTTGGGTTTATGTGTCAAGTTGTGTTCACTCACTAGTAAGTTTCTTTTATTGACACAATTAATTTATATTCATTATCGTTCATCATCAATATATTACTGTACTAACTGAGGGAAGGGACTAGTTTCCCTGCTTAGTTACTTACTGGTTAGGTTACACTACTGTACGTAATTATATATATATATACAATTATTATGAATATCTTTTTTGTACTTTTTGCCCCGTTTTCTCCACAATTTCGTGATATCCAAATTGGTAGTTACAGTTTTGACCCATCGTTGCAACTCCCGTAAGAATTAGAACACGACCCCGCCAAGCCGCACTGCTTCTTGACACACTGCTTAACCCGGAAGCCAGCCGACACCAATGAGTCGGAGGATACACCGTACACCTGGCGACCGAAGTCAGCGTGCACTGCGCCCGGCCCGCCACAGGAGTCGCTACAGCGCGATGGGACAAGAACATCCCGGCTGGCAGAACCCTCCCCTAACCCGGAAAACGCTGGGCCAATTGTGCACCTCATTGGTCTCCCGGTCACGGCTGGCTGCGACACAGACGAGGACCAAACCCGGGTCTGTAAGTGGGATGCGATGCCTTAGACCACTGTGTCACTCGGAAGGCCACACATTCATAATAAACTATGAACAGCAGTGTAAAATTACACAGCACCTGAAAGTTTTGCTGACTCACCAGAAATCACAGAATAGTTACGTGGAGGATATTTTAAGAAGCAGGTCGATGAAATATTAACAGCCTTTTTGTATTTATACTAAGAGGCAGAGTTGGTGAATTTATGCATCACTGCTCAGTTCTCCTACCACATTCCTCACCTTAGACAGTTCCCGGGTGTGTGTGTGTGTGTGTGTGTGTGTGTGTGTGTGTGTGTGTGTGTGTGTGTGTGTGTGTGTGTGTGTGTGTGTGTGTGTGCTCACATGGTCAACCCAGATTAGATACTCAACACAAAGAAAGCAAAGCTGTCTGAGAGAACGAGGTGATGAGACAGGTCCACCATGAGACAGGTCCACCATGAGACTGAGATGATGAGACAGGTCCACCATGAGACTGAGATGATGAGACAGGTCTACCATGAGACAGGTCCATCATGAGACTGAGATGATGAGAGGTCCACCATGAGACTGAGGTGATGAGACAGGTTCACCATGAGACAGGTCCACCATGAGACTGAGATGATGAGACAGGTCCACCATGAGACTGAGATGATGAGACAGGTTCACCATGAGACTGAGATGATGAGACAGGTTCACCATGAGACTGAGATGATGAGACAGGTCCACCATGAGACAGGTCCACCATGAGACTGAGGTGATGAGACAGGTCCACCATGAGACTGAGATGATGAGAGGTCCACCATGAGACTGAGATGATGAGACAGGTTCATCATGAGACTGAGATGATGAGACAGGTCCACCATGAGACAGGTCCACCATGAGACTGAGGTGATGAGACAGGTCCACCATGAGACTGAGATGATGAGAGGTCCACCATGAGACTGAGATGATGAGACAGGTTCACCATGAGACTGAGATGATGAGACAGGTCCACCATGAGACAGGTCCACCATGAGACTGAGGTGATGAGACAGGTCCACCATGAGACTGAGATGATGAGACAGGTCCACCATGAGACAGGTCCACCATGAGACTGAGATGATGAGACAGGTCAGGTTACAGTGTTACGTTCAACTGGCCTTGAGAGGGAGGGAGGGAGTAAGGTAAAGAGAGGGAGGGAGGGAGGGAGCGGGAGGGAGATAGTTAAAAAGAGAGTTAGAGTTAGAGAGAGAGAGAGACAGCATCTAACAAAACGACAAATCTAACACACTACTGGAAGATCTATCAGGAAGTGATTAAGTACTGACCTTTCAATTAGAACAGGCTCTAACAGCCTTTAACGAGAAATGACATTGATCAGACATCAGACATTATTGCTTTAATAATAATTTAAGGAATACTGAATCATACATGTGGAAGAAGTTGTTGCATTCTTCCACTTAAAGACAAGCTGTTGTCCTCCTACACAAACAAACACACACACACACACACACACACACGGCAGCCCTAACAGTAGTTTATTGTAGAGAACTCATTATACTTGAAACTGAAACAGCACCCGTGTTTCTGCTTGAAGAACGTGTGAGTCCCAATAAGCACTCTTTTTGTAGTGCACTACTTTAGGCACTATGAAGGGAATAGGTTGCCATTTAGGATGTAGTTTGTCTGACTTTATGGCGCCATGTGATTGGTCACGCCAGCAGCAGCTTTCTGATTGGTCATATGTATTTACCTTTCTCTCTGGTTGAATCCCATCAACGACAGAGATGGATTATCTAAACTAACTGTCTATGCTTGATTTGCTGGAGTGTGTGTGTGTGTGTGTGTGTGTGTGTGTGTGTGTGTGTGTGTGTGTGTGTGTGTGTGTGTGTGTGTGTGTGTGTGTGTGTGTGTGTGTGTGTGTGTGTGTGTGTGTGTGTGTGTGTGTGTGTGCGTGCGTGCGTGCGTGTGTATGCTTGGTGATATTTACCATTCTAAATGAAAGAAATTCCAGTCGTGATTACATGGAATGCTCTCCATCTCCATCTCCATCTCATAGTCCTTTAAGATGTGATATACCTCTATCTGCTGTCCCAGTGAGCTTTAAGATGTGATATACCTCTATCTGCTGTCCCAGTGAGCTTTAAGATGTGATATGCCTCTATCTGCTGTTCCAGTGAGCTTTAAGATGTGAAATACCTCTATCTGCTGTTCCAGTGAGCTTTAAGATGTGAAATACCTCTATCTGCTGTCCCAGTGAGCTTTAAGATGTGAAATACCTCTATCTGCTGTTCCAGTGAGCTTTAAGATGTTATATACCTCTATCTGCTGTCCCAGTGAGCTTTAAGATGTGATATACTTCTATCTGCTGTTCCAGTGAGCTTTAAGATGTGAAATACCTCTATCTGCTGTTCCAGTGAGCTTTAAGATGTGATATACTTCTATCTGCTGTTCCAGTGAGCTTTAAGATGTGATATACTTCTATCTGCTGTTCCAGTGAGCTTTAAGATGTGATATACCTCTATCTGCTGTTCCAGTGAGCTTTAAGATGTGAAATACCTCTATCTGCTGTTCCAGTGAGCTTTAAGATGTGAAATACCTCTATCTGCTGTCCCAGTGAGCTTTAAGATGTGAAATACCTCTATCTGCTGTTCCAGTGAGCTTTATGTGATATACCTCTATCTGCTGTCCCAGTGAGCTTTAAGATGTGATATACTTCTATCTGCTGTTCCAGTGAGCTTTAAGATGTGAAATACCTCTATCTGCTGTTCCAGTGAGCTTTAAGATGTGATATACTTCTATCTGCTGTTCCAGTGAGCTTTAAGATGTGATATACTTCTATCTGCTGTTCCAGTGAGCTTTAAGATGTGATATACTTCTATCTGCTGTTCCAGTGAGCTTTAAGATGTGATATACTTCTATCTGCTGTTCCAGTGAGCTTTAAGATGTGATATACCTCTATCTGCTGTTCCAGTGAGCTTTAAGATGTGAAATACCTCTATCTGCTGTTCCAGTGAGCTTTAAGATGTGATATACCTCTATCTGCTAGGATTATTCCAGAAACTGAGATGAGAGGGAAAGAAAGAGAGAGAGAGAGAGAGAGAGAGAGAGAGAGAGAGAGAGAGAGAGAGAGAGAGAGAGAGAGAGAGAGAGAGAGAGAGAAAGAGAGGGGTGCAGAGAGAGAGAGAGAGAGAGAGAGAGAGAGAGAGAGAGAGAGAGAGAGAGAGAGAGAGAGAGAGATTGAGAAACACCTTTTTTTTCTTAATGATGGTATTTTCATATCTCTTCTTCTCGTCAGTGTACAGTCTTCTCTGACAGCGAGGGGGTTGGTGCTAGCTCTCTCAACACCTGCTGTTCTTCTTCTGACTGGATTTAAAATAGTGAGGCAGGGAGGGATATGATAGTTAAATAATCCATAGAGGGTTTTGATAGGCAGAGCAGCTCACAGGAGCTCAGTGGTTTGACAGGTACTGCTTTGTGTGTTTGGCCCCAAGGAACATCTCACCAGATGCATTTCACAGCCAGCGTGCTCAAACAAATATCAGTTCACAGCCATCCTAACAGCGCTGTCAACCAGGAGAACAGGGCTGGGCTGTTTTGTGTTGGGAAGGTGGATAAGATATTGTTCTGTTCCTGAGAGAGAGTGAGAGAGAGCGTAAGAGAGAACGTGAGAGAGAGAGAGAGAGAGAGAGAGAGAGAGAGAGACAGAGAAATGAAAAATGCTTTGTAAACAACAGGTGTAGACTAACAGTGAAATTATTACTTACAGGTCCTTCCCAACAATGCAGAGAGGAAGAACATTTTGAAATAATATAAAAGTAATAATAAATACACAATAGGCTCTATACACAGGGTACCAGTACTGAGTAATGATAACTAGGCTCTATACACAGGGTACCAGTACTGAGTAATGATAACTAGGCTCTATACACAGGGTACCAGTACTGAGTAATGATAACTAGGCTATATACACAGGGTACCAGTACTGAGTAATGATAACTAGGCTCTATACACAGGGTACCAGTACTGAGTAATGATAACTAGGCTCTATACACAGGGTACCAGTACTGAGTAATGATAACTAGGCTATATACACAGGGTACCAGTACTGAACAAATGATAACTAGGCTATATACACAGGGTACCAGTACTGAGTAATGATAACTAGGCTCTATACACAGGGTAGCAGTACTGAGTAATGATAACTAGGCTATATACACAGGGTACCAGTACTGAGTATTGATAACTAGGCTATATACACAGGGTACCAGTACTGAGTAATGATAACTAGGCTATATACACAGGGTACCAGTACTGAGTAATGATAACTAGGCTATATACACAGGGTACTCATTGAAGAGAGCGCGTTCAAATATACTTATAAACATTTCCTAAACAAATCAAATACCAGTTATAATGCATCCTTAGCTATCCTTTTATGAATATTAGCGATAATATTTCACTCGGATGGTCACCTAAACGTTATGAAAGGAACATACAGTGGGGCGCGCATTCAGTCTCGCGCCCGAGAAAACTTGTTGACATTTCAGGTCCCCTGACCATTTCCTGTTCCTATCCGTTCCTCTTACTTCATTCACTCACAGTCTTTGTATATAGACTGTTGACATCTAGTGGAAGCCATTGGTATTGCAATTCAGGAGCTGGATTGCCTTGATGTCAATGAGGAGAGTGTCAAACAGAGCAAAGGTCACCAAAAACTGCATTTCCGGATGGGTTTTCCTCGGGTTTTCGCCTGCCATATCAGTTCTGTTATACTCACAGACATGATGTTAACTTTTAGAAACTTCAGAGTGTTTCCTATCCAATAGTACTAATTATGTTCATATCCTATTTTCTGAGCCTGAGTGGCAGGCATTTTACTTTGGGCACGCCAGACTCTCCAAAACCGTTACCTCTGCTGCCGCTCCCTAAGAAGTTAAACTGTACATACACACATCAAATAGGCTAAATCGCATGTAGAAGACCCATAGTAAGGGTTACCTCAGTAGTTGGTTGAGCGAAAATGTCCCGTCTGGTCCTTGACGGAATGCATTCAAAATGTATAGTCTGTTGTTGCTGTCCTTGTGAGGCAATCCATGTTTGCATTGGTCAGTCTGTTTCTCTGTTTTTGATTCACAGCGTTCTTTGTTGAAAATGTTGCTTCACGTGAATAAGTGCTGACAAGAGATGATGTCACCTTTTGCATACACTGCTTCAGAAGTGGATACTCTGTCTGACACAAAGTAGAAGTGGATACTCTGTGTCTGACACAAGGCTCCAGAAATGGATACTCTGTCTGACACGAGGTAGAAGTGGATACTCTGTGTCTGACACAAGGCTCCAGAAATGGATACTCTGTCTGACACGAGGTAGAAGTGGATACTCTGTGTCTGACACAAGGCTCCAGAAATGGATACTCTGTCTGACACAAGGTAGAAGTGGATACTCTGTGTCTGACACAAGGCTCCAGAAATGGATACTCTGTCTGACACAAGGTAGAAGTGGATACTCTGTGTCTGACACAAGGCTCCAGAAATTGATACTCTGTCTGACACAAGGTAGAAGTGGATAGTCTGTGTCTGACACAAGGCTCCAGAAATGGATACTCTGTCTGACACAAGGTAGAAGTGGATAGTCTGTGTCTGACACAAGGCTCCAGAAATGGATACTCTGTCTGACACAAGGTAGAAGTGGATACTCTGTGTCTGACACAAGGCTCCAGAAATGGATACTCTGTCTGACACAAGGTAGAAGTGGATACTCTGTGTCTGACACAAGGCTCCAGAAATGGATACTCTGTCTGACACAAGGTAGAAGTGGATACTCTGTGTCTGACACAAGGCTCCAGAAATGGATACTCTGTCTGACACAAGGTAGAAGTGGATACTCTGTGTCTGACACAAGGCTCCAGAAATGGATACTCTGTCTGACACAAGGTAGAAGTGGATACTCTGTGTCTGACACAAGGCTCCAGAAATGGGTAACACCTGATCTTCGTTCACCTTGCAATGTGTCATTTGCCTGCAGCTCCACTATCTCACTCTCTACTCCAGCACGGTCAGGACAGAGGGCTGTGATGACTGGGGTCAGAGATGACACTGGCACATGAAAGGGGTTCTCAATGAAGTTGAAAAACTCCTTGTACTCCATGATATCCTTGAATCTTCAACTCTTCCAACACACACTCAAATGCATCATAGCTAAAATGTTGCAATGTGTCTGGGTTGGATGTGGTGGCTGCTCTGAGTTTTGGGAAATAAACAAACCGTCTGTCAGGTATGAACAGTGTGATGATTTTATTTTGAAATGCTGTGACCACACTCAGCATTTTGCCCGGACTTTTAGCTTTCCCTTGGAGCTGGAGATTCACCGTGTTCAGGTGGCAGGTGATGTCAGTTAAAAAAGCCAGATTTAATGTCCACTGTGGGTCATCCAGCTATGGCTCCTCTCTCTCCTTGCTTGCAACACGGATTTGAGGGAGGAGAGAGAGAAATGTTTCCAAGCCATCTCACCTCATTGTGAAATATCAAGTCGCCGTAGTCTGTCTGGTATTCTTCCTGCAACTCACGGAATTGCCGGTGATTCAGTTCCGTATTCTGTCAGGTATTCCTCCAGTACCTCGTGGAATTGCCGGGGATTCAGTGCCGTATTCTGTCAGGTATTCCTCCAGTACCTCGTGGAATTGCCGGGGATTCAGTGCCGTATTCTGTCAGGTATTCCTCCAGTACCTCGTGGAATTGCCGGGGATTCAGTGCCGTATTCTGTCAGGTATTCCTCCAGTACCTCGTGGAACTGCCGGGGATTCAGTGCCGTATTCTGTCTGGTATTCCTCCAGTACCTCGTGGAACTGCCGGGGATTCAGTGCCGTATTCTGTCTGGTATTCCTCCAGTACCTCGTGGAACTGCCGGGGATTCAGTGCTGTATTCTGTCTGGTATTCCTCCAGTACCTCGTGGAATTGCCGGGGATTCAGTGCTGTATTCTGTCAGGTATTCCTCCAGTACCTCGTGGAACTGCCGGGGATTCAGTGCTGTATTCTGTCAGGTATTCCTCCAGTACCTCGTGGAACTGCCGGGGATTCCCGCTCCTTGAAAGCAGTAGCTAGGTCAGTGCGGATGTTGCCTGTAATCCATGACTTCTGGTTGGGATATGTACAATACATACGGTCACTGTGGGGAGGTAGAGAGAGAGAGACACACACAGAGAGACAGAGTGATAGAGAGAGAGAGACATGGAGATACAGCGAGAGAGAGAAAAACAGAGAGAGAGAAAGAGAAAACAGAGAGAGAGAAAAACAGAGAGAGGGAGGGAGGGGGATGTAGGAAGGGGGAGGGAGGAGAGAGAGTCAGAGAGAGAGAGAGAGAGAGAGAGAGAGAGAGAGAGAGAGAGAGAGAGAGAGAGAGAGAGAGAGAGAGAGAGAGAGAGAGAGAGAGAGAGAGAGAGAGAGAGAGAGAGAGAGAGAGAGAGAGAGAGAGAGAGAGAGAGAGAGAGAGAGAGAGAGAGAGAGAGAGAGAGAGAGAGAGAGAGAGAGGGGAGAGAGAGAGAGACAGACAGACTTAGAAAAAATAGAAAGACAGCGAGGGAGAGACAGAAAAAGCGAGAGAGTGATAGCAGGGAGGGAGTGAGGGAGGGACACCTCTCAACAACTCCAGTGTAGAACATAATCAGGGGTAATGTTTAAATTCCCTCCTCCTCCATTAAACCATGAATGTATCTTGTTCCTACATTATTACTCAGTTAGCAGATGTTGCTATCCTGAGGGAACAGTGCTACAGCAAGACCATGTAAACACAGTGGGCGCGGAACAGCAGCTAAAATATACAGTAGTGTTATAAATTAAAAACATTAAAAATCCTTTCCAAGTATTTTCTTGTCATTCATTAGACCTAACAGATCAAGATACGGACGAGTCAAAATCAAGATATTCAGAGTTTCGGACATTTCTGCTATAGTATGTACCATGCGTAACATTAAACACGTAGCTCCAACTTGATACATGGCGTCATTATGGTAATGTGAAAGTTGGTGTGAGATGAGGTTTTCAAAACGCCCCAAAAAATGTCAAAATGCCTCAAAAAAATCTCCTGAAAGTTTTCACATATAGATGTTTTCTTTCCCTTGGGTCCTTAGCTATGCTGCAGGCTGTTTCTGGGATGCTGTCAGTCTGTGTGTTTGTGTCTCTATTGAATATTTACATTTACATTCAGCCACACCCCTTCCTGAGATTACCTTAAACTCCCACTGCCTTCCAACTAAACCCTCGTTAACCTGATTACCTTCAACTCCCACTACCTTCCAACTAAACCCTCGTTAACATTATTACCTTAAACTCCGCCTGCCTTCCAACTAAACCCACGTTAACCTGATTACCTTAAACTCCGCCTGCCTTCCAACTAAACCCACGTTAACCTGATTTCCTTAAACTCCCACTACCTTCCAACTAAACCCTCGTTAACATGATTACCTTAAACTCCCCCTGCCTTCCAACTAAACCCTCGTTAACATGATTACATTAAACTCCGCCTGCCTTTAAACAGAGCAACCAACAGAGTCTATGTTGGAATGAGGGAGGGAGGGAGGGGTGGATGTAGGAAGGGGAGGGAGGGATGTAGGAAGGGGAGGGAGGGAGAGGAGGATAAGTATAAGGCAATTTGTATGGTGCAAAGCAATCTGTCCCTGGCTTACCTGTAGCCTTCCCTCTTTAGTGTGATGCCCAAGGCCATGACAACAGGAACAGGAAGGGAGGGAAGCGAGAGAGAGGGAAATATTTTAGCAGGGGCAAATGATTGCAGCTTTCATGCGGGTAAAATGTTAACTGAAGCCTCCACTAGGACTCATGCCTAATAGAGGTGCCAAGCCTCACCTCTCTTCTGATGTGTGTGCTTCGTGTGTGTATGTGTGTGTGTGTGTGTGTGTGTGTGTGTGTGTGTGTGTGTGTGTGTGTGTCATCCCTTGCAGGTGTGGGCCCAGGTGTGTTAGATAGATAAAGAGATGGAGGCCATCTGACAGAGGTCCAGTCTCTTTCTACCCTCAGGGCACTGGAAAAACACAACACACCTTCAATCTCTGACTACAGGCTGTGTGCTTTCCCTCTCTACCTGTCTGCCAAACACCAGGGGCCTCATTTATAAAACTGTGTGGATTATTCACGTCAAAATAATATTCTGATTTATAACACAGTGCGCACGGCACGTCCCATGCCGGGTTCCCTTAATCACAATCAACTCGAAATGTGGCGCACGTGAGCGAGCGTCTGGTCCCACCCTTTTTCAACGGCAACAGTTGCCTGTCGTCAGTGAACCGCCCCTGATTAATATTCATCCATACTGACCGCAAAAAAACAACAACGACGGCAAATCCCGAACAAAAGGCAAAACAAAATAAAAGTTATTTCACCCCAGTGTGAAATGAAAGTTATTGTAGAGGAGGATGAAGCAAGAACAAAATATATATTGTTTGGTGGACACAAGTGTGGGCATTACAAATGCCAGTAAGGCGTTGAAGTGGCAGCATGTGGGGGACGCTGTGAATGCCGCCGGCTCAAGAAGGTCGGACCTTCTTAAGAAAAAAAAAAGTGGTTCCGGACAAAAGTGGAGGCCAAAAGGAGCATAGCCATACACAGACAAACTGTTGGTGCCATGGGGGGGACGGGGAAGGGGACGGGGGGAAGGGGACACCGGAGCTCAACCTCCCTTGATGAGCGACTTGCCGGTATTATTGCTGAATCCCCCCTGAGTGGAGTAGTGATGGAGGTGGAGTAGTGACGGAGGTGGAGTAGTGACGGAGGTGGTGGAGTAGTGACGGAGGTGGTGGAGTAGTGACTGAGGTGGAGTAGTGACGGAGGTGGAGTAGTGACCGAGGTGGAGTAGTGACGGAGGTGGAGTAGTGACGGAGGTGGAGTAGTGACGGTGGTGGAGTAGTGACGGAGGTGGAGTAGTGACCGAGGTGGAGTAGTGACGGTGGTGGAGTAGTGACGGAGGTGAGTAGTGACCGAGGTGGAGTAGTGACGGAGGTGGTGGAGTAGTGACGGAGGTGGAGTAGTGACGGAGGTGGAGTAGTGACGGAGGTGGTGGAGTAGTGACGGAGGTGGTGGAGTAGTGACGGAGGTGGTGGAGTAGTGACCGAGGTGGAGTAGTGACGGAGGTGGAGTAGTGACGGAGGTGGTGGAGTAGTGACGGAGGTGGAGTAGTGACGGAGGTGGTGGAGTAGTGACGGAGGTGGAGTAGTGACGGAGGTGGTGGAGTAGTGACGGTGGTGGAGTAGTGACGGAGGTGGAGTAGTGACGGAGGTGGTGGAGTAGTGACGGAGGTGGTGGAGTAGTGACGGAGGTGGTGGAGTAGTGACGGAGGTGGAGTAGTGACGGAGGTGGAGTAGTGACCGAGGTGGAGTAGTGACGGTGGTGGAGTAGTGACGGAGGTGGTGGAGTAGTGACGGTGGTGGAGTAGTGACGGAGGTGGAGTAGTGACCGAGGTGGAGTAGTGACGGTGGTGGAGTAGTGACGGAGGTGGAGTAGTGACGGAGGTGGAGTAGTGACGGTGGTGGAGTAGTGACGGAGGTGGAGTAGTGACGGAGGTGGAGTAGTGACGGAGGTGGAGGGTGACACGGACAGGCAAGACGCTCCGGATGATCCAGGGATGTAATTAGTTTTTCCCCTCGTTTGAAAATAGTAAACCAAATGCATTCAAGTTGTGTTTGAACATTTATTTACACAATTGACATTTTCAATTGTTTTTTAGTCGCCAGCGGGGTCGGGGGTCTTGCAGCTGAGTAAGAGTGAGCCCAGCCCCGGCGTCTCCAACTGAACATCGTGCGTCACAACCCTCCAGCGGCCGTGTCCTCACAACCCTCCAGCGGCCGTGTCCTCACAACCCTCCAGCGGCCGTGTCCTCACAACCCTCCAGCGGCCGTGTCCTCACAGATGCAGTCCTGCAAAACGCTAAAGAGACGCCATCGACGCTATTAACGAGGTTGCCAAGGAGTGGAAGGAATTAAATGTTTTGTCAAATAAGCTGTGCATTGAAAGAATTACTCAATAAATAGCGTTTGTTGCCATACCTTGTTCTTAACAAGCGACGCGTCAAATCCACACGCTGGCGCACGGCAGCTGCGTTTGGTTCAAACGCCTGGGGATAGGGGTCAGGGCCAACACAACCAACAGCGCCAGGGGGGAAAGCCACATTCCTTAGCTGCGCCACATTATGTAGCACAGCACACGCCCTCACAATGTCGCAGACCTTTTCAGGCTTGTATAAAAGGGTTTCCCGCCTGAGGAATCGAGGCAGCGCCATCTGCCCTTCGGAAGCCGAATGATGCGCTCCACAACAGCGCGTACCTGGCAATGGCGCACATTGTAGTTCCTCTCCTCTGCGCTCTGTGGGTTTGGCGAAAGGGGTGAGCAGCCACCGCTTGAGGGGGATATCCACTGTCGCCTGCAAGGTTAGTGAATGGGTTAGGCACAGCAGTAGGGAAATTGCAATTGATTTACAATTTCTACATTACTCACCCGTGCCTAGAAGCCAAGCATCACGCACAGCTCCGGCCTTAAGTCTGCGCCCAACACTGTGGTTTCTCCATATGAATGAGTCATGGGTTGACCCAGGCCACCGAGCCACTACATTAGTCAGTACCATGTCCGCATCACATATGATTTGGACATTAATGGAATGATGATGCTTTTCAAATACATTTTCACTCGGTGCCCTTAAAGCAACATGAGTGCAGTCAATACCACCCATTACATTTGGGAAACAGAACATGCAAATTTTATTTGCCTGTTCATCCACCGTGTAAGGAAACTTAATGTAGAGGTGCGTCAATCCAAGTATACATCCTAACACGTCTGGCATAACGCGGCTAAAGGTTGGCTGAGAGATCCCAGCCTGTCAGACAATTCCCTTTGAAAAGTGCCAGTTGCCAGAAATCTGAGGGTTGTCAGGACTTGAAGTGGGACAGGCACGGCTTGGTTTCTGCGGGTGCTTCTCTGTAAAGCTGGGCCCACTACAGCATCGAGATCCAAGAAAACAGCTCTTGGTAATCGGAACACAGAGATCCAAGAAAACAGCTCTTGGTAATCGGAACCGGACTCATAAGCCACTCATCATCATTGGCCAGTAAATATTGCTGTTCTCTGAAAATTCTCTCTCTCTAAATTCTTCCATTCACCAAATCTTCCAACAGTGCCAATGCAGCCATTGTGCGCCATTACGCATTGTAATCGAATGCCTTTTTAATACCCACCCATTTTGAATGACAAAGCTACCCAATTGCGTAACACCTTCAGGTGTGGTAATTACCCTGGTTGTAACTGACAGTGACAGAGGGCCCATTATCACATTGACAGTTCTGCACAACAGTTGACAGTACTGCAACTCGTATCTGCCCGACTGAGGCATCGAAAACGGCATCAGTTTAAACGTTATTTGTCCTACTGTTCACTTTATTATTCATGAGAATACATTTCCTAACATGCAAGTATTGTTTAATATCTACAGATCCAATTAGATATGATTCCCGATTAAACTGCACAACATATTTGAGGGGTTATTTTGCAAAAACAGATATCTCCGTTTGTATTTATGTTCTGTGTGTGTTTTTTTTTTTGTGTGTGTGTGTGCACTCCAGGGAACACTTCATATATAATACATTAGGTAATATTTCCATTTATTTTTCACAATGGTATCAAGTTCAAAGCGTTTCTCGAGTTTCATCCTTCTGCCATCGAAGTCGCAGTTTCTCATTTCTCCAGTTTATGTGCGTATGTATGTGTCAAAGTGTCCCCGTAGGACCGCACATTCTCCCGTCTAGTTCGTTTATTTTTATAAATCGCAAAGTTTGCTTAGAAAGTGGCGAACGCCTTCTTTTGTGTCTACGCAAAGTTTATAAATGAGGTCCCTGTGATCTGCTGGAGAGATAAAGAACCATGACTAACACAGAGGTTCTGGTGAATAGTATGGGCTGTGTCCTGTAAATAGTATGGGGTGTGTCCTGTAAATAGTATGGGGTGTGTCCTGTAAATAGTATGGGGTGTGTCCTGTAAATAGTATGGGTGTGTCGTGTAAATAGTATGGGTGTGTCCTGTAAATAGTATGGGGTGTGTCCTGTAAATAGTATGGGTGTGTCCTGTAAATAGTATGGGTGTGTCCTGTAAATAGTATGGGTGTGTCGTGTAAATAGTATGGGTGTGTCCTGTAAATAGTATGGGGTGTGTCCTGTAAATAGTATGGGTGTGTCCTGTAAATAGTATGGGGTGTGTCCTGTAAATAGTATGGGGTGTGTCCTGTAAATAGTATGGGTGTGTCCTGTAAATAGTATGGGTGTGTCCTGTAAATAGTATGGGTGTGTCGTGTAAATAGTATGGGTGTGTCCTGTAAATAGTATGGGGTTCTATCCCAAATGGCACCCTATTCCCTATATAGCCTAGGGCTCTGGTCTAAAGTAGTGCACTATATAGGGAATAAGATGCCATTTGGGGCACAGCCTATGAATAATGTATTGTAGGGGTAGGCTTGTTATGATTATGTATTGATGAACTGTGTTTTCATTTTACATGGAGAGAACGGCATGACAGAATGAAACAATGCTTGAGTAGCTACCTACTGATGCTGAGTAAACTTACTGGTTACATTATCAAGCATGGGATGCTCTGATGCTGAGTATCCTTACTGGCTGCATTATCATGCATGGGATGCTCTGATGCTGAGTATCCTTACTGGCTAAATTATCATGCATGGGATGCTCTGATGCTGAGTATCCTTACTGGCTACATTATCATGCATGGAATGCTCTGTTGCTGAGTATCCTCACTGGCTACATTATCATGCATGGGATGCTCTGCTGCTGAGTATCCTTACTGGCTACATTATCATGCATGGGTTTCTCTGCTGCTGAGTATCCTTACTGGCTACATTATCATGCATGGGTTTCTCTGTTGCTGAGTATCCTTACTGGCTATATTATCATGCATGGGATGCTCTGATGCTGAGTATCCTTACTGGCTACATTATCATGCATGGGTTTATCTGTTGCTGAGTATCCTTACTGGCTACATTATCATGCATGGGATGCTCTGCTGCTGAGTATCCTCACTGGCTACATTATCATGCATGGGTTTCTCTGATGCTGAGTATCCTTACTGGCTACATTATCATGCATGGGTTTCTCTGTTGCTGAGTATCCTTACTGGCTACATTATCATGCATGGGATGATCTGATGCTGAGTATCCTTACTGGCTACATTATCATGCATGGGTTTCTCTGATGCTGAGTATCCTTACTGGCTACATTATCATGCATGGGTTTCTCTGCTGCTGAGTATCCTTACTGGCTACATTATCATGCATGGGATGCTCTGATGCTGAGTATCCTTACTGGCTACATTATCATGCATGGGATGCTCTGATGCTGAGTATCCTTACTGGCTACATTATCATGCATGGGTTTCTCTGTTGCTGAGTATCCTTACTGGCTACATTATCATGCATGGGATGCTCTGCTGCTGAGTATCCTCACTGGCTACATTATCATGCATGGGTTTCTCTGATGCTGAGTATCCTTACTGGCTACATTATCATGCATGGGTTTCTCTGTTGCTGAGTATCCTTACTGGCTACATTATCATGCATGGGATGATCTGATGCTGAGTATCCTTACTGGCTACATTATCATGCATGGGTTTCTCTGATGCTGAGTATCCTTACTGGCTACATTATCATGCATGGGTTTCTCTGCTGCTGAGTATCCTTACTGGCTACATTATCATGCATGGGATGCTCTGATGCTGAGTATCCTTACTGGCTACATTATCATGCATGGGATGCTCTGATGCTGAGTATCCTTACTGGCTACATTATCATGCATGGGTTTCTCTGCTGCTGAGTATCCTCACTGGCTACATTATCATGCATGGGATGCTCTGATGCTGAGTATCCTTACTGGCTACATTATCATGCATGGGTTTCTCTGATGCTGAGTATCCTTACTGGCTACATTATCATGCATGGGTTTCTCTGATGCTGAGTATCCTTACTGGCTACATTATCATGCATGGGATGCTCTGATGCTGAGTATCCTTACTGGCTACATTATCATGCATGGGTTTCTCTGATGCTGAGTATCCTCACTGGCTACATTATCATGCATGGGTTTCTCTGATGCTGAGTATCCTCACTGGCTACATTATCATGCATGGGATGCTCTGATGCTGAGTATCCTTACTGGCTACATTATCATGCATGGGATGCTCTGATGCTGAGTATCCTTACTGGCTACATTATCATGCATGGGTGGATCTAACTCTATTGTTTAATTTATCACAAGTTATTTAAATACGTCAGGTTGGTCTTTGAGAAATCTATTCTAAGAAGTCTTGTGAATTAATTCATTATCACGTTTCCAACCTGTGAACACCTGTGTTGCTCTAAACATAATCAGTACCTGGTTTATTCCTGTGTAGCGCTGGCTGTTGTTGTTGTTGTTGGCATTGATGTTGTTATTATTGTTGTCAGATCCTGTGACTGAGCAGCGTGTTCTGAGTGTCTGTGTGACTAATAGACCAAGGTGATCTCAGAGAGAGAGAGACAGAAACAGAGAAACCAGGAGAGGGAGAGAGAAAGAGAGGAGAGAGAGAGAGAGAGAGAGAGAGAGAGAGAGAGAGAGAGAGAGAGAGAGAGAGAGAGAGAGAGAGAAAGAGAAAGGAGAGAGAGAGAGAGAGAGAGAGAGAGAGAGAGAGAGAGAGAGAGAGAGAGAGAGAGAGAGAGAGAGAGAGAGAGAGAGAGAGAGAGAGAGAGAGAGAGAGAGAGAGAGAGAGAGAGAGAGAGAGAGAGAGAGAGAGAGAGAGAGAGAGAGAGAGAGAGAGAGAGAGAGAGAGAGAGAGAGAGAGAGAGAGAGAGAGAGAGAGAGAGAGAGAGAGAGAGAGAGAGAGAGAGAGAGAGAGAGAGAGAGAGAGAGAGAGAGAGAGAGAGAGAGAGAGAGAGAGAGAGAGAGAGAGAGAGAGAGAGAGAGAGAGAGAGAGAGAGAGAGAGAGAGAGAGAGAGAGAGAGAGAGAGAGAGAGAGAGAGAGAGAGAGAGAGAGAGAGAGAGAGAGAGAGAGAGAGAGAGAGAGAGAGAGAGAGAGAGAGAGAGAGAGAGAGAGAGAGAGAGAGAGAGAGAGTCCCCCAGCGACATAATAATACACACAGGCACTTCCCTCAGTTCATCATTGTTATCAGCTAAGTGATTTCTATCTGCATCAATAAGAACTTTATTTATATAGCGCTTTTCAACACAACTAACAAAGTGCTTCACGTCATAAAATAATTATATAAAACTACTAACTACTAACAAGAGGAAGGAGAAATGGAAAAAAAAATACACATTGAAATCATCCTTATCAGAGTGTGTCTTCAGCAGGGATAGAAGGTATTCATACCCCCCCCACATGTTGTTGTTGTGTTACAGCCTGAACTCAAAATGGATTATATAGATGTTTTGCTCACACGTCTACACACAACGCCCCAATAATGTGAAATCATGTTTTATAGGAATTTTTGCACATTTATTGGAAATTGAATACAGAAATGTATAATTTACATAAGTATTCACACCCCTGAGTCAATACAAGTTAGCATCACTTTCGGCATCGATTACAGCTGTGTGTCTTTCTGGGCAAGTCCCTAAGAGGTTTGTGATTGAGGTTTGCCAGGTGTATGTAATGAGGGTTGCCAGGTGTGTGTAATGAGGGTTGCCAGGTGTGCGTATTGAGGGTTGCCAGGTGTATGTAATGAAGGTTGCCGGGTGTATGTAATGAGGGTTACCAGGTGTATGTAATGAGGGTTGCCAGGTGTATGTAATGAGGGTTGCCAGGTGTATTTAATGAGGGTTGCTAGGTGTGCGTAATGAAGGTTGCCAGGTGTGTGCAATGATGGGTTGCCAGGTGTATGAAATGAATGTTGCCAAGTGTGTGTAATGATGGGTTGCCAGGAGTATGTAATGAAGATTGCCAGGTGGATGTAATGAAGCTTGCCAGGTGTATGTAATGAAGATTGTCAGGTGTGCGTAATGAAGATTGCCAGGTGTGTGTAATGATGGTTTGCCAGGTGTATGTAATGAAGATTGTCAGGTGTGCGTAATGAGGGTTGCCAGGTGTGCGTAATGAGGGTTGCCAGGTGTGCGTATTGAGGGTTGCCAGGTGTATGTAATGAAGGTTGCCGGGTGTATGTAATGAGGGTTACCAGGTGTATGTAATGAGGGTTGCCAGGTGTATGTAATGAGGGTTGCCAGGTGTATTTAATGAGGGTTGCTAGGTGTGCGTAATGAAGGTTGCCAGGTGTGCGTAATGATGGCTTGCCAGGTCAATGTAATGAAGGTTACCAGGTGTGCGTAATGAGGGTTGTCAGGTGTATTTAATGAGGGTTGCCAGGTGTATGTAATGAGGGTTGCCAGGTGTGCGTAATGAAGGTTACCAGGTGTGCGTAATGAAGGTTACCAGGTGTGTGTAATGAAGGTTGCCAGGTGTATGTAATGAGGGTTGCCAGGTGTATGTAATGAAGATTGCCAGGTGTGTGTAATGAGGGTTGCCAGGTGTCTTTAATGAGGGTTGCCAGGTGTGCGTAATGAAGGTTTCCAGGTGTGCGTAATGAAGATTGTCAGGTGTGTGTAATGAAGGTTGCCAGATGTGTTTAATGATGGGTTGCCAGGTGTATGTAATGATGGGTTCCCAGGTGTATGTAATGATGGGTTGCCAGGTGTATGTAATGATGGGTTGCCAGGTGTGTGTAATGAGGGTTGCCAGATGTGTTTAATGATGGGTTGCCAGGTGTATGTAATGATGGGTTGCCAGGTGTATGTAATGATGGGTTGCCAGGTGTATGTAATGATGGGTTGCCAGGTGTATGTAATGATGGGTTGCCAGGTGTGTGTAATGAGGGTTGCCAGATGTGTTTAATGAGGGTTGCCAGATGTGTTTAATGATGGGTTCCCAGGTGTCTGTAATGATGGGTTGCCAGGTGTATGTAATGATGGGTTGCCAGATGTGTTTAATGATGGGTTGCCAGGTGTATGTAATGATGGGTTGCCAGGTGTATGTAATGATGGGTTCCCAGGTGTATGTAATGATGGGTTGCCAGGTGTATGTAATGATGGGTTGCCAGGTGTATGTAATGATGGGTTGCCAGGTGTATGTAATGATGGGTTGCCAGATGTGTTTAATGATGGGTTGCCTGAATCGGTGGTTAGTAGCCCGGCGACGTCACGCCCCGGAGAAGGAGTAGTTGTGACAGTTGTGTTGGATTTGCCCCAAACATAACGCTTTGTATTTAGGACAAAAAGTTATTTTATTTTTACGGTTTCACTTTAGTGCCTTATTGCAAACAGGATAAATGTTTTGGAATATTCTGTACAGGCTTCCTTCTTTTCACTCTGTCAATTCGTTTCGTATTGTGGAATAACTACAATGTCAGTTTTCTCCTATCACAGCCATTAAACTCTGTAACTTGTTTAAAATCAACTTTGGCCTGAGGGACCTTACAGACCTTACAGATAACTGTGGGGTACAGTGATGAGGTAGTCAATTAAAATGTTTGTTAACCTCTCAGGGATTGCTGGGGCGCTAGCGGGCTGCTCCCGACACTACCAGGTGAAATGTAAGGCGCCAAATTCAAAATCCAAAAGTTGAATTATTAAACATCCACCAATATACAAGTGTTCCATACTCATCAAAAGCTCTGTTTCTTGGCAATATCACAGCGTTGTCAGATTTCAAAAAGGCTTTACGGCGAAAGCAGCACATTTGATTGTTTGAGGGTAGCACCTCACATATTTTTCCCATAGCCATGAATCGATTAGCCATCACGGCACACACATAACACATTTCACAGCGAAAACAAATCAATTACCTGTTGAAGAACTTCTGCTGAGGTCATCCTAAGTGTCCAACGAAGACAATCCATGGTTCTTTTGTTAGAAAAAGTAATGTATTTTATCCATAAATCTCCATTTGGTTTGTGCGTTATAATCAGAAACGACAGCCTCCACTACTCCATTGAAACGTGACGCAAACTCGTTCAACGTATACCTATAAACTTGTCCAAGAACAATCAAACATAGTTTTAAATGTATCCTTAGGAACACTTTTACGTATATTTACTATTATAAATCAACCGGATTATAAACTGATCGATAACGACGGTAAAAAAGACACTGCGTGCCTTGTCGGGTGCGCGCACTGGGTACTGTTTACATAAAAAGTACACTTCCTGGTTTGCTCTTCTTCTCTGGTCTAATTCATCCAAATTGAAAATTTACACTGTCTCGAGACTGTTGACATCTAAAGGAAGCGATGGGTACTGCATTCATATGCCCTTATATGGTCATTTTCATGAGGGAGGGGTTCCCAAATGAGCAATGTGTCAAAATTACTTTTTCCAGGACAGAAATTCCTCGGGGTTTCGCCTGCTATATGCGTTCTGTTTTACTTACAGACAAATGGTTAACAGTTTTGAAATTCAGAGTGTTTCCTGTCCAATGGTACCAAATATGTGCATATCCTATTTTCTGGGCCTGAATGGGAGGCATATTACTTTGGGCACGCCAGGCTCTCCAAAACCGACCCCTCAGCTGCCACTCCCTAACAAGTTAAACACTAGTCCATGCAACTTATTATGTGACTTGTTAAGCACATTTTTACTCCTGAACTTATTTAGGCTTGCCATAACAAAGGGGTTGAATGCTTAAACAACTTCTTAGGGATCAGCAAGGTGATTTGGTGCGCTAGCGCCCTACTCCCGACACTACCAGGTGAAAAGCAAGACAAAAGGTTGAATTATAAAAAATGCACCAATATACAAGTGTTTCATACTCATCAAAAGCTCTGCTTCTTGGCAATATCACAGCATTGTCGGATTTCAAAAAGGCTTTACGGCGAAAGCACTACATTTGATTGTTTGAGGGTAGCACCTTCAATATTTTCCATAACCATGAAATCTTTAGCCAGCGTAGTCAATAGAAAATGCATTTCACAGGGAAAACCTGTGCCTTACCTTTTGTAGAACTTCTGCAGAGGGCTTCCTAAGTGTCCAACGAAGACAATCCATGGGTATTTGGTTAGAAAAAGTAATTTATTATATCCTTAAATCTCAGTTTGGTTGGCACCTTCTGTTCAGAAAATCCAACGTGAAGTGAATGCGTTCATTTAAACCTATAAACTTTCCCTCAACAAAACAAAAAACAATTAAAATGCAACCTTAGCTTATCTTTTATGAATAAAAGTGATAATCTTTCACTTGGATGGTCACCTAAACGTTATATAAGTCAAATAAAGTGGACCGCTCAGCCAAACGTGCGCCCAAAAACGTGCAACTGAAAAATAGCTCCCCTGACTAAAACCATTACCGATTGAACACAATGGTTCCGATTTCGATTAAACTTTACCCATACACTGCTGACATCCAGTGGAAGCAATAGGTACTACATTCAGTGTCCTGGTATAAATACTTTTCAATAGGCAGTCTCTCTAAGTGAGCCATAAGCCACCAGAATGAAATTTCCGGATGGCATTTTCTCTGGTTTTTGCCTGCCAAATGAGTTCTGTTACACTCACAGACAAAATGTTAACACTTTTGGAAACCTCAGAGTGTTTCCTATCCAATAGTACTAATTATTTGCATATCCTATTTTCTGAGCCTGAGTGGAATGCATTTTACTTTAGGCACGCCAGACTCTCCAAAACCGACCCCTCAGCTGCTAATCCCCAACAAGTTGACTCAAGACATTTCAGCTTTTCATTTTTTATTAATTCTAAAAACATAATTCCACTTTTGTTTTATGGCCTACTGTGTGTAGGCCAGTGACACAAAATCTGTAACACAATTTTTGGGGGGAAAAAGTCAAGCCTGATGTCCTCTGGCAGACAATTCCAAAGTCAGACAGGCTTAATTCTAAGGGCCAGACCATTCCTAAGACAGACAGGCCTAATTCTAAGGGCCAGACCATTCCTAAGACAGACAGGCCTAATTCTAAGGGCCAGACCATTCCTAAGACAGACAGGCCTAATTCTAAGGGCCAGACCATTCCTAAGACAGACAGGCCTAATTCTAAGGGCCAGACCATTCCTAAGACAGACAGGCCTAATTCTAAGGGCCAGACCATTCCTAAGTCAGACAGGCCTAATTCTAAGGGCCAGACCATTCCTAAGACAGACAGGCCTAATTCTAAGGGCCAGACCATTCCTAAGACAGACAGGCCTAATTCTAAGGGCCAGACCATTCCTAAGACAGACAGGCCTAATTCTAAGGGCCAGACCATTCCTAAGACAGACAGGCCTAATTCTAAGGGCCAGACCATTCCTAAGACAGACAGGCCTAATTCTAAGGGCCAGACCATTCCTAAGACAGACAGGCCTAATTCTAAGGGCCAGACCATTCCTAAGACAGACAGGCCTAATTCTAAGGGCCAGACCATTCCTAAGACAGACAGGCCTAATTCTAAGGGCCAGACCATTCCTAAGACAGACAGGCCTAATTCTCTAATGGCAAATGTGGTGATGAAAATAAACTATGTCATGAAAATAAATAATTTTTTATATTTGATTGTTTTGTCAAAAGAAATTATATCAATTTCGATCAAATCAGGTGCTTGGCCAAATGTTGTATTTTTAAGCACAGCATTTTGCATCAAGCTATTCCTAGAAACTTCCTACCTTAATTTGACACTTTAAATATTTGCTTTGTAAAATCTAGAAGGACCTCAAAGAGTTTTTTTTTCTCAAGGTGGCACCTCATAATTTCACAATAACACAACATGTACAGCCTTCATGGTCTTCTTAGCACAACTATTGTTTTTATCAGTTACCATGGCGATGTTAGATTCTGACTCCCACTCCTGCTCTAAGGCAGAGTAAGTTACCATGGCGATGTTAGATTCTGACTCCCACTCCAGCTCTAAGGCAGAGTAAGTTACCATGGCGATGTTAGATTCTGACTCCCACTCCTGCTCTAAGGCAGAGTAAGTTACCATGGCGATGTTAGATTCTGACTCCCACTCCAGCTCTAAGGCAGAGTAAGTTACCATGGCGATGTTAGATTCTGACTCCCACTCCTGCTCTAAGGCAGAGTAAGTTACCATGGCGATGTTAGATTCTGACTCCCACTCCAGCTCTAAGGCAGAGTAAGTTACCATGGCGATGTTAGATTCTGACTCCCACTCCAGCCTCTAAGGCAGAGTAAGTTACCATGGCGATGTTAGATTCTGACTCCCACCCAGCTCTAAGGCAGAGTAAGTTACCATGGCGATGTTAGATTCTGACTCCCACTCCTGCTCTAAGGCAGAGTAAGTTACCATGGCGATGTTAGATTCTGACTCCCACTCCTGCTCTAAGGCAGAGTAAGTTACCATGGTGATGTTAGATTCTGACTCCCACTCCTGCTCTAAGGCAGAGTAAGTTACCATGGCGATGTTAGATTCTGACTCCCACTCCAGCTCTAAGGCAGAGTAAGTTACCATGGCGATGTTAGATTCTGACTCCCACTCCTGCTCTAAGGCAGAGTAAGTTACCATGGCGATGTTAGATTCTGACTCCACTCCTGCTCTAAGGCAGAGTAAGTTACCATGGCGATGTTAGATTCTGACTCCCACTCCTGCTCTAAGGCAGAGTAAGTTACCATGGCGATGTTAGATTCTGACTCCCACTCCTGCTCTAAGGCAGAGTAAGTTACCATGGCGATGTTAGATTCTGACTCCCACTCCAGCTCTAAGGCAGAGTAAGTTACCATGGCGATGTTAGATTCTGACTCCCACTCCTGCTCTAAGGCAGAGCCTGAAGCTCCTTGAAGTATCATTGCCCTGAACCTGACCGGACACGTGCACGCACGCACACACACACACACACACACACACACACACACACACACGCACACGTACACACATCGTCCCTGAGACTCCTTGACATGGCATTGCCCTGATCCTGACCATGTCTGATTAGAGCTAGATAGTGTGCTCTAGCGTACGCTGCCTACCTGGCTGTCTGTGTGTTCAACAACCATGAATAATCACTAATGACATCCTTGGCTCTGAAACCCCAGTGGGAGGCCTTGTATCAGCCATCACAGGACCTTGCAGCAGATTGTTGAGAATGGACAGAGAACCGCTCCATCACGCCGTCACTCCTTCAATCCATCACTCTAACGCTCCATCACTCTATCGATCCATCACTCTATCGATCCATCACTCTATCGCTCTATCGCTCCATCACTATTGCTCCATCGCTCTATCGCTCCAATCACTCTATTGATCCATCACTCTATCGATCCATCACTCTATCGCTCTATCGCTCCATCACTATTGCTCCATCGCTCTATTGCTCCAATCACTCTATTGATCCATCACTCTATCGATCCATCACTCTATCGATCCATCACTCTATCGCTCCATCACTATTGCTCCATCGCTCTATCGCTCCATCACTCTATTGAGCCATCACTCTATTGATCCATCACTCTATCGATCCATCATTCTATCGATCCATTACTCTATCGCTCCATTATTATCGCTCCTTCATTTTATCGCTCCATAACTCCATCACTCTATTGCTCCATCACTCTATTGAGCCATCACTCTATTGATCCATCACTCTATCGATCCATCACTCTATCGCTCCATAACTCCATCACTCTATTGCTCCATCACTCTATTGAGCCATCACTCTATTGATCCATCACTCTATCGATCCATCATTCTATCGATCCATCACTCTATCGCTCCTTCACTCTATCGCTCCATCGCTCTATCGCTCCATCACTCCATCACTCTATCGCTCCATTTCTCTATCGCTCTATCATTCTATCGCTACATCACTATCGCTCCATCACTCCATCACTCCATCACTCTATCGCTCCATTTCTCTATCGCTCCATCATTCTATCGCTACATCACTATCGCTCCATCATTCCATCACTCTGTCGCTCCATTTCTCTATCGCTCCATCACTCTATCGCTCCATCACTCTATCGCTCCATCACTATTGCTCCATTACTCTATCGCTCCATCACTATATCGCTCCATCACTCTATCGCTCCATCACTATCGCTCCATCACTATATTGCTCCATCGTTCTATCGCTCCATCACTCTATCGCTCCATCACTATCGCTCCTTCACTCTATCGCTCCATCACTCTATCGCTCCATCACTATTGCTCCATTACTCTATCACTCCTTCACTCTATCGCTCCATCACTCTATCGCTCAATCGCTCTATAGCTCCTTCGCTCTATCACTCCATCACTCTATCACTCCTTCACTCTATCGCTCCATCACTCTATCGCTCAATCGCTCTATAGCTCCTTCGCTCTATCACTCCATCACTCTATCGCTCCTTCACTCTATCGCTCATCACTCTATCGCCTCTTCACTCTATCGCCCATCACTTTGCTCCATTACTCTATCGCTTCCATCATTCTATCGCCAATCGCTTATCGCTTCCATCACTTATCGCTCCATCACTCTATCGCTCCATCACTCTATCGCTCCTTCACTCTATCGCTCCATCACTCTATCGCTCAATCGCTCTATAGCTCCTTCGCTCTATCACTCCATCACTCTATCGCTCCTTCACTCTATCGCTCATCACTCTATCGCTCCTTCACTCTATCGCTCCATCACTTTTGCTCCATTACTCTATCGCTCCATCATTCTATCGCTCAATCGCTCTATCGCTCCATCACTCTATCGCTCCATCACTCTATCGCTCCATCACTCTATCGCTCCTTCACTCTATCGCTTATCACTTATCGCCAATCGCTTCCATAGCTCCTTCGCTTATCGCTTCCATCACTCTATCGCTCCTTCACTCTATCGCTCCATCACTCTATCGCTCTATCACTATTTCGCTCATCACTATCGCTCCTTCACTCTATCGCTCCATCTCTCCTTCACTCTATCACTCCATCACTATCGCTCCTTCACTCTATAGCTCCATTGCTCCTTCACTCTATCGCCCATCATTATCGCCCTTCACTCTATCGCCTCTTCACTTATCGCTTCCATCACTCTATTGCTCCTTCACTCTATCGCTCCATTACTCTATCGCTCCATCACTCTATCGCTCCTTCACTCTATCGCTACATCACTCTATCGCTACATCGCTCAATCTCTACATAGCTCCTTCGCCTATCGCTTCCATCACTCTATCGCCCATCACTCTATCGCTTCTATCACTCTTTCGCTTCCATCACTATCGCCCATCGCTTCCTTCACTTATCGCCCTTCACTTATCGCTTCCATCGCTTCCTTCACTTATCGCCCTTCACTTATCGCCCTTCACTCTATCGCCCATCACTATTGCTCCATTACTCTATCGCCCATCACTATATCGCTTCCATCACTCTATCGCCCATCACTATCGCCCATCACTATATTGCTCCATCGCTCTATCGCTTCATCACTCTATCGCTTCCATCACTATCGCTCTTCACTCTATCGCCCATCACTCTATCGCCCATCACTATTGCTCCATTACTCTATCACTCCTTCACTCTATCGCTTCCATCACTCTATCGCCAATCGCCTATAGCTCCTTCGCTGATCACTCCATCACTTATCACTCCTTCACTCTATCGCTTCCATCACTTATCGCCAATCGCCTATAGCTCCTTCGCCTATCACCCATCACTCTATCGCTTCCTTCACTCTATCGCCATCACTTATCGCTTCCTTCACTCTATCGCCCATCACTTTTGCTCCATTACTCTATCGCTCCATCATTCTATCGCTCTATCGCTCCATCACTCTATCGCTCCATCACTCTATCGCTCCATCACTCTATCGCTCCTTCACTCTATCGCTCTATCACTCTATCGCTCAATCGCTCCATAGCTCCTTCGCTCTATCGCTCCATCACTCTATCGCTCCTTCACTCTATCGCTCCATCACTCTATCGCTCTATCACTATTTCGCTCATCACTATCGCTCCTTCACTCTATCGCTCCATCGCTCCTTCACTCTATCACTCCATCACTATCGCTCCTTCACTCTATAGCTCCATTGCTCCTTCACTCTATCGCTCCATCATTATCGCTCCTTCACTCTATTGCTCCTTCACTCTATCGCTCCATCACTCTATTGCTCCTTCACTCTATCGCTCCATTACTCTATCGCTCCATCACTCTATCGCTCCTTCACTCTATCGCTACATCACTCTATCGCTACATCGCTCAATCTCTACATAGCTCCTTCGCTCTATCGCTCCATCACTCTATCGCTCCATCACTCTATCGCTCTATCACTCTTTCGCTCCATCACTATCGCTCCATCGCTCCTTCACTCTATCGCTCCTTCACTCTATCGCTCCATCGCTCCTTCACTCTATCGCTCCTTCACTCTATCGCTCCATCATTATCGCTCTATCACTATCGCTCCATCACTCTATCGCTCCATCACTCCATCGCTCCAACGCTGTGGTTAAGGATTATTGTGAAATCATGTCTGTCTAATGCTTCCACAGACCTTTAATGATTCATAGTACACAGACCCTATTGAGAGGCTATTCAATTAGATTCAATACAGTTTTTCGAATTATTTCATATAATACAATTGTTCATTATTAAAGTGGCAGTATGTCACTTTTTGGGCGGCCTGACCAAATTCACATAGAAATGTGGGTTATAGATTTCCCATTCTACTTGAAAGCAAGTCTAAGAAGTGGTACATCTGTTCTATGTGTGCAATAATTTCTATATACTTCCTAAGTTCTTAAGTTTCGTTTTTTGCGTCTTTTGCTTTCGGCTTTGTACACCAGCTTCAAACAGCTGAAACAACAATATTGGTTATGGGGGAAAAACATTGATTCTCTCCACTATACTAGCTTGTTGTATCACATCAACTGAAATTAGGTGTACAATTAGAGTTTTAACAACCGGGAAATGGTGGAGCGATTTGTGCATAGTGCAATTTTAAGTCATATAAATATTTACAGTATTCTACCTGTAAGAATTATGGGAAGATTGTTCCACTTAGATAGATTTGCATTGACATTGTTGAGTAATGAATAAAATTATCTCTATATATTTGTTGCTTGTTATTAAGCATCCTAAGTTTTTAGTATTTTAGTATTTTTTATGACTCTTCAGAATGGCATGGCTCCAAAGGTTTTTGTATTTATTTTCGGAAATACCAATTATCCTGAGCAAAGACATTCTTTAAAAAAAAAAGTATATTTGGTCATAACATACTATACACTGGCAAATAAAATTCATAGTATTAAAAGGAAAGTTTTATCTTCCTAAGTCTGAGGGTGGTTTTAACCTTCCTGGGTCTGAGGGTGGTTTTAACCTTCCTGGGTCTGAGGGTGGATTTAACCTTCCTGGGTCTGAGGGTGGTTTTAACCTTCCTGGGTCTGAGGGTGGTTTTAACCTTCCTGGGTCTGAGCGTGGCTTTATCTTCCTAAGTCTGACGGTGGTTTTAACCTTCCTGGGTCTGAGGGTGGTTTTAACCTTCCTGGGTCTGAGGGTGGTTTTAACCTTCCTGGGTCTGAGGGTGGTTTTAACCTTCCTGGGTCTCAGGGTGGTTTTAACCTTCCTGAGTCTGCGGGTGGTTTTAACCTTCCTGGGTCTCAGGGTGGTTTTAACCTTCCTGAGTCTGAGGGTGGTTTTAACCTTCCTGGGTCTGCGGGTGGTTTTAACCTTCCTGAGTCTGCGGGTGGTTTTAACCTTCCTACGTCTGAGGGTGGTTTTAACCTTCCTGAGTCTGCGGGTGGTTTTAACCTTCCTGGGTCTCAGGGTGGTTTTAACCTTCCTGAGTCTGCGGGTGGTTTTAACCTTCCTGAGACAGTGAGATACCCGATGGGTTGGAAGATACTTTTCTCAGCCAATCATTTAAAAAAAGTATATCCTTAAACTGGAAATCAACCAATCTGCCGGTAGATTAACGCAATAGAAAGGTCACATGCTTTATTATCCAAAAATTCTAAGAGTGTGGGTGACTGAAAACTTAAAGTGTGGCATGAAGTGACACTGGTGTGGGGGGGTGGCAGGGTAGCCTAGTGGTTAGAGCGTTGGACTAGTAACCAAAAGGTTGCAAGTTCAAATCCCCGAGCTGACAAGGTACAAATCTGTCGTTCTGCCCCCTTAACAAGGCAGTTAACCCACTGTTCCTAGACCATCATGGTAAATAAGAATTTGTTCTTAACTGACTTGCCTAGTAAAATAAAAAATGGGGGAGGGAGTCTTGGCAGAGTTGATGTTGTCATTTGTATATGTATGTTTTGTGTTGTTAATTAAAAATATATTTAAAAAAAAATATTTGATAAAAACATGTATAAAAAAATATCTGAGTATGAGGCAGATCTAAGAATCAGAATCTCTAGAACATTGAATCAGAATCTCTAGAACATTGAATCAGAATCTCTAGAACATAGAATCAGAATCTCTAGAACATTGAATCAGAATCTCTAGAACATAGAATCAGAATCTCTAGAACATTGAATCAGTAGTTGGCTTGATAGCAGCATTGACGTTGTTGGTTGGCTAGCACGCAGAGGTTTACGTTACACATGGTTCACTTTTGGTAAAACTGGTCCAGCCAATTGGTAGCTAGCTATCGTTAGTTCAAATAAAGCCAAATGGTGTACTAATGTGAAAGTGCAATTGTAAACTATTAGGGATCAACCCAGCGTAGCTTAATTCATCAACGAGGCCCACCTTGAGGTATAGCACCGCCCACCGTGGGGTATAGCACCCTCCCACCGTGGGGTATAGCACCCCCCCACTGTGGGGTATAGCACCGCCCACCGTGGGGTATAGCACCCCCCCACCGTGGGGTATAGCACCGCCCACCGTGGGGTATAGCACCGCCCACCGTGGGGTAGAGCACCGCCCACCGTGGGGTAGAGCACCGCCCACTGTGGTGAAAATGGCTTGAAAATAGTGTGTCCCTTCCTCTCCCTGTTCCACTCTCCCTGTTCCACTCTTCCTCTTCCTGTTCCTCTCTTCCTCTCCCTGTTCCACTCTTCCTCTCCCTATTCCACTCTTCCTCTCCCTGTTCCTCTCTTCCTCTCCCTGTTCCACTCTTCCTCTCCCTGTTCCACTCTTCCTCTCCCTGTTCCACTCTTCCTCTCCCTATTCCACTCTTCCTCTCCCTATTCCACTCTTCCTCTCCCTACTCCACTCTTCCTCTCCCTGTTCCACTCTCCTTGTTCCTCTCTTCCTCTCCCTACTCCACTCTTCCTCTCCCTGTTCCACTCTCCTTGTTCCTCTCTTCCTCTCCCTGTTCCACTCTTCCTCTCCCTGTTCCACTCTTCCTCTCCCTGTTCCTCTCTTCCTCTCCCTGTTCCACTCTTCCTCTCCCTGTTCCACTCTTCCTCTCCCTGTTCCACTCTTCCTCTCCCTCTTCCACTCTTCCTCTACCTGTTCCACTCTTCCTCTCCCTCTTCCTCTCTTCCTCTCCCTGTTCCACTCTTCCTCTTCCTGTTCCACTCTTCCTCTCCCTCTTCCACTCTTCCTCTCCCTGTTCCACTCTTCCTCTCCCTGTTCCACTCTTCCTCTTCCTGTTCCACTCTTCCTCTCCCTCTTCCACTCTTCCTCTCCCTGTTCCACTCTTCCTCTCCCTGTTCCACTCTCCCTGTTCCACTCTTCCTGTTCCACTCTTCCTCTCCCTGTTCCACTCTTCCTCTCCTGTTCCACTCTTCCTCTCCCTGTTCCACTCTACCTCTCCCTGTTCCACTCTTCCTCTCCCTATTCCACTCTTCTTCTCTCCGTTCCACTCTTCCTCTCCCTGTTCCACTCTTCCTCTCCCTATTCCACTCTTCTTCTCTCCGTTCCAATCTTCCTCTCCCTGTTCTACTCTTCCTCTCCCTGTTCCACTCTTCCTCTCCCTGTTCCACTCTTCCTCTCCCTATTCCACTCTTCCTCTCCCTGTTCCACTCTTCCTCTCCCTGTTCCACTCTTCCTCTCCCTGTTCCACTCTCCCTGTTCCACTCTTCCTGTTCCACTCTTCCTCTCCCTGTTCCACTCTTCCTCTCCCTATTCCACACTTCCTCTCTGTGGTCCCCCAGTGTAGAGTCACCACCCCTAATCCCCTACACACACCCAGATGAAGACAGACACATACAACAAGGGTTACACACTAATTTAATTTCCTTGGTCACAATGAACACACTTCAACCTGCCAGTTCCCCTCGCTGCCTTTGATAAGAAAAAGACCCCCGTGGAATTGAGGTTAAAGCCTGCGAAAACAAGAGTGAGGGAGAGAAAAACAAAGCGCCTCGCTTCGCCTCTCTGCTTCATTCAGACAACAAGACCCTATCGTCTCACACGAGATTGAGCCCAATAATGTTTGCTCTCTGTGTAAGGAACCTCTGTGATGTTTACACACAAGCATGGACGTGGCAATGTTAACATATGTTTCCCATGCCAATAAAGCCCTTAAATTGAATTGAGAGAGAGAGAGAGAGAGACAGAGAGAGAGAGAGAGAGAGAGAGAGAGAGAGAGAGAGAGACAGAGAGAGAGAGAGAGAGAGAGAAAGAGACAGACAGACAGACAGAGAGAGAGAGTTCTCTTGTCTTTCACACATCTAAATGGAGAACATCTATGTGTGAATAACCCATCTGATTGGCTCAGAGTCAGGAAGCAGGATGAGAGCATCCAGACTCCTGGTACTCGTTGGCTGCTCCTTTTATCAGTGCATCAATTGGAATGGCAGACTGAGAATACTACTGTCTCTATGGTAATAGTTACAGATACTACTGTCTCTATGGTAATAGTTACAGATACCACTGTCTCTATGGTAATAGTTACAGATACTACTGTCTCTATGGTAATATTTACAGATACTACTGTCTCTATGGTAATAGTTACAGATACTACTGTCTCAATGGTAATAGTTACAGATACCACTGTCTCTATGGTAATAGTTACAGATACTACTGTCTCTATGGTAATATTTACAGATACTACTGTCTCTATGGTAATAGTTACAGATACTACTGTCTCTATGGTGATAGTTACAGATACTACTGTCTCTATGGTAATAGTTACAGATACTACGGTCTCTATGGTAATAGTTACAGATACTACTGTCTCTATGGTAATAGTTACAGATACTACTGTCTCTATGGTAATATTTACAGATACTACTGTCTCTATGGTAATAGTTACACATACTACTGTCTCTATGGTAATAGTTACAGATACTACTGTCTCTATGGTAATATTTACAGATACTACGGTCTCTATGGTAATAGTTACAGATACTACTGTCTCTATGGTAATAGTTACAGATACTATTGTCTCTATGGTAATAGTTACAGATACTACTGTCTCTATGGTAATAGTTACACATACTACTGTCTCTATGGTAATAGTTACAGATACTACTGTCTCTATGGTAATAGTTACAGATACTACCGTCTCTATGGTAATAGTTACAGATACTACGGTCTCTATGGTAATAGTTACAGATACTACTGTCTCTATGGTAATAGTTACAGATACTACTGTCTCTATGGTAATAGTTACAGATACTACTGTCTCTATGGTAATAGTTACACAGCTGCATTTATTGTAGCTGGGGATTTTAACAAGGCTAATCAAGGCTCCTAAATTTTATCAGCATATCGAATGCACGACCCGGCTGGCAAAATCCTGGATCATTGTTATTCTAACTTCCAACGCACAAAGCCCGCCTCGCCCCTCTTTCAGCAAATCTGACCACGACTCCATTTTGTTTCTCCCAGCCTATAAACAGAAACTAAAACAGGATACTTGCTACTTCTCTATGGTAATAGTTACAGATACTACTGTCTCTATGGTAATAGTTACAGATACTATTGTCTCTATGGTAATAGTTACAGATACTACTGTCTCTATGGTAATAGTTACACATACTACTGTCTCTATGGTAATAGTTACAGATACTACTGTCTCTATGGTAATAGTTACAGATACTACCGTCTCTATGGTAATAGTTACAGATACTACGGTCTCTATGGTAATAGTTACAGATACTACTGTCTCTATGGTAATAGTTACAGATACTACTGTCTCTATGGTAATAGTTACAGATACTACTGTCTCTATGGTAATAGTTACACAGCTGCATTTATTGTAGCTGGGGATTTTAACAAGGCTAATCAAGGCTCCCTAAATTTTATCAGCATATCGAATGCACGACCCGGGCTGGCAAAATCCTGGATCATTGTTATTCTAACTTCCGCGACGCATACAAAGCCCGCCCCCGCCCCTCTTTCAGCAAATCTGACCACGACTCCATTTTGTTTCTCCCAGCCTATAAACAGAAACTAAAACAGGAAACGCCCGTGCTCAGGTCTGTTCAACGCTGTTCCGACCAATCTGATTCCACATTGCAAGATAGCTTCAAGCACGTGGACTGGGATATGTTCCGCATAGCATCGGACAGTAACATTGATGAATATGCTGATTCGGTGAGCGAGTTTATTAGCAAGTGCATCGGTGATGTTGTACCCACAGCGACTATTAAAACCTTCCCCAACCAGAAACCGTGGATTGATGGCAGCATTCGCACAAAACTGAATGCGCAAACCGCTGTTTCAACCCCTTGCATTCCCAGCAGCCAGGTCAGTTTCCAACCTAATCCCAGATTGACAGAAAGTCAGACGCTGAATAGCCCACTTTAAGTACCACTTTACCACAGGGGAGTGCTTCTGTGTTTCTGTGTTTCTGTGTGTGTGTGTGTGTGTGTGTGTTGATGTGTGTGTGTGTCGATGTGTGTGTGCTAGCCTAGCGGTTAAGAGCGTTGTGCCAGTAAACCGAAAGATTGCTGGATCGAATCCCCGAGCCGTCTATGTGAAAAATCTGTCTGTGCCCTTGAGCAAGGCACTTACCCCTAATCGCTCCTGTCAGTCGCTCTGGATAAGAGCTTCTGCTAAATGAGGTCTCTGACTTGCTCCTGAATTCAAAGCGGGGTCCTTCCCCTACATGTGAATATTTCCCTAAGGTTTTGAGAGTGTTTGAGCTTTGAGCAGATTTAGAAACGAGTTACAGGCTCCGTCCCAAATGGCAACTTGTTCCCTATATAGAACCCTATGGGCCCTGGGCAAAAGTAGTGCACTATCTAGGGAAGAGGGTTCTATAGGGCCCTGGGCAAAATAAGTGCACTATCTAGGGAATAGTGTTCTATAGTGCACAACTTTTGACCAGGGACCTATGGAACCCTATTCCCTTGATAGTGCACTACTTTTGACCAGAGCCCAGAATTGAAAGGCAGGCTATGATTATAGCAGTCAGTAGGTTTTAGCCATGAGAAGTAGCTGAATTTAAAAATCCATATTGACAGCCTTGCAACACGCCCAGTCATGTTTGCACAGCATCTCTCACACACACACACACACACACACACACACACACACACACACACACACACACACACACACACACACACACACACACACACACACACACACACACACACACACACATTTGCACAGCAGAACATTGCTACTTTCCAATTCAAGCTTTGTTCCTATGAATCAATACACAGACGGTAAATTCTGTATCTATCTGTATGTAGTCAACACTCGAAACACTAAAAAGTTCCAACATTCCGTAATCTGTGCAGTAAAAGTTGAGGACAGACAGAAACATTGAATAGAAAGAAAGAACAATAACGCCTAGGGAAGGTACCAAATATAGGGAATATATATATATTTATATATATTTATATATAGGGAAGGTAATCAAGGAGGTGATGGAGTCCAGGCGAGTCTGAAGACGCGCAGGTGCGCGTAACGATGGTGACAGGTGTACGCCATAACATCCTGCCAAATGTATGACCATATTAGAGACACATATTTCCCTAAAATTACACAGACCCACGATTTTGATGAGCTACCCTATGTATTGGGTGAAAAAACCACAGTGTGCCGTCACAGCAGCAAGATGTGTGACCTGTTTCCACAAGAAAAGGGCAACCAGTGAAGAACAAAACACCACATTTTCCTTATTGTACTTTAGCTATTGGCACATCGTTACAACACTGCATATAGACATAATATGACATTTGAAATGTCTGTATTCTTTTGGAACTTTTGTGGGTGTAATTTTCACTGTTAATTTTATTGTTTATTTCACTTTTGTTTATTATCAAGTTCACTTGCTTTGGCAATGTTAACATATGTTTCCCATGCCAATAAAGCCCTTAAATTGAATTGCGAGAGAGAGAGAGAGAGAGAGAGAGAGAGAGAGAGAGAGAGAGAGAGAGAGAGAGAGAGAAAAACAGAGGTGAAAATTGCTTGTCTCAGTCCTATTCTGTATATAGTTCACCTGCTGTGTGCATGGAGAGAGTGTGTAGAGAGTGCATGGAGAGAGTGTGTAGAGTGTGCATGGAGAGAGTGTGTAGAGTGTGCATAGAGAGTGTGCATGGAGAGAGTGTGTAGAGTGTGCATGGAGAGAGTGTGTAGAGTGTGCATGGAGAGAGTGTGTAGAGTGTGCATGGAGAGAGTGTGTAGAGTGTGCATGGAGAGAGTGTGTAGAGTGTGCATGGAGAGAGTGTGTAGAGTGTGCATAGAGAGAGTGTGTAGAGTGTGCATGGAGAGAGTGTGTAGAGTGTGCATAGAGAGAGTGTGTAGAGTGTGCATAGAGAGAGTGTGTAGAGTGTGCATGGAGAGAGTGTGTAGAGTGTGCATAGAGAGAGTGTGTAGAGTGTGCATGGAGAGAGTGTGTAGAGTGTGCATGGAGAGAGTGTGTAGAGTGTGCATAGAGAGTGTGCATGGAGAGAGTGTGTAGAGTGTGCATGGAGAGAGTGTGTAGAGTGTGCATGGAGAGAGTGTGTAGAGTGTGCATTGAGAGAGTGTGTAGAGTGTGCATGGAGAGAGTGTGTAGAGTGTGCATGGAGAGAGTGTGTAGAGTGTGCATGGAGAGAGTGTGTAGAGTGTGCATAGAGAGAGTGTGTAGAGTGTGCATAGAGAGAGTGTGTAGACTGTGCATAAAGTGTACATAGAGAGAGTGCAAAAATACAAATAATCAATACAGACACTACATGTATCCACTTTGTTAGCTATTAAGCAGTCTTATGTGCAGTTGAAGTTGGAAGTTTACATACACCTTCGCCAAATACATTTAAACTCCGTTTTATCACAATTCCTGACATTTAATCCTAGTAAAAATTCCCTGTCTTAGGTCAGTTAGGATCACCACTTTATTTTAAGAATGTGAAATGTCAGAATAATAGTAGAGAGAATGATTTATTTCAGCTTTTATTTCTTTCATCACATTCCCAGTGGGTCAGAAGTTTACATACACTCAATTAGTATTCGGTGGCATTGCCTTTAAATTGTTTAACTTGAGTCAAACGTTTCAGGTAGCCTTCCACAAGCTACCCACAATAAGTTGGGTGAATTTTGGCCCGTTCCTCCTGACAGAGCTGGTGTAACTGAGTCAGGTTTGTAGGCCACCTTGCTCAAACACGCTTTTTCAGTTCTGCCCACGAATTTTCTATGGGATTGAGGTCAGGGCTTTGTGATGGCCTCTCCAGTACCTTGACATTGTTGTCCTTAAGCCATTTTGCCACAACTTTGGAAGTATGCTTGGGGTCATTGTCCATTTGGAAGACCTATTTGCGACCAAGCTTTAACTTCCTGACTGATGTCTTGAGATGTTGCTTCAATATATCCACATAATTGTCTTACCTCATGATGCCATCTTTTTTTTGAAGTGCACCAGGCCCTCGTGCAGCAAAGCACCCCCACAACATGATGCTGCCACCCCCGTGCTTCACGGTTCGGATGGTGTTCTCGGCTTGCAAGCCTCCCCCTTTTTCCTCCAAACAAAACGATGGTCATTATGGCAAAACAGTTCTATTTTTGTTTCAACAGACCAGAGGATATTTCTTCAAAAAAGTACAATCTTTGTCCCCATGTGCAGTAGTCTGGCTGTAGTCTGGCTTTTTTATGGTGTTTTTGGAGCAGTGGCTTCTTCCTTGCTGAGCGGCCTTTCAGGTTATGTCGATATAGGAATCGTTTTACTGTGGATATAGATACTTTTGTACCTGTTTCCTCCAGCATCTTCACAAGGTCCTTTGCTGTTGTTCTGGGATTGATTTGCACTTTTTGCACCAATGTACGTTCATCTCTAGGAGACAGAACGCGTCTCCTTCCTGAGCGGTATGATGGCTGAGTGGCCCCATGGTGTTTATGCTTGCGTACTATTGTTTGTACAGATTAACGTGGTACCTTCAGGCGTTTGGAAATTGCTCCCAAGGATGAACCAGACCTGTGGAGGTCTACAACTTTTTGTCTGAGGTCTTGGCTGATTTCATGTGATTTTCCCATGATGTCAAGCGAAGAGGCACAGAGTTTGAAGGTAGGCCTTGAAATACATCCACAGGTACACCTCCAATTGGCGTATCAGAAGCTTCTAAAGCCATGACATAATTTTCTGGAATTTTCCAAGCTGTTTAAAGGCACAGTCAACTTAGTGTATGTAAACTTCTGACCCACTGAAATTGTGATACAGTGAATTATAAGTGAAATAATACATAAATAATACATCATATTCTAATCAAGATGAAGTGAAGTACATCATGAAACAGGCTAGTATTCTAATCAAGATGAAGTGAAGTACATCATGAAACAGGCTAGTATTCTAATCAAGATGAAGTGAAGTACATCATGAAACAGGCTAGTATTCTAATCAAGATGAAGTGAAGTACCTCATGAAACAGGCTAGTATTAGGTATAACAGTATGAGGTGATGGAGTCAGTGTTGTATAAGTGTTGGAAGTATTGTACATTTAGTTCAGTCTCTGGAAGGCAGGTCCAAAAGAGGATTTTTTAAAAGCTTCGGTCACCATGGTGCCAACCTCTATAACGCACCATCGTCTATAAATTAATGTCACTACGGTCCTTGGATTGTTTAGGAACGATTCACAAAAAATACATAGTGTTTCCATCATGACTGTAGCAGCAAAAAGCTGAATATTTGAACAAAATAGACTGTATGTGACCCACCACTTCAATTCGGTCTTCTGTAACATTTGAAATTGTGTTTTTTACATTGGATAAAAGTAGAGACTAAGAGCTAGAAAATGCTATATCATACACTACAGTCGAGGAACAATGAGAAAGTAATTCTGGTTTCAAAGGTAACAAACTAGTAAGCTCACTTTTGGTAAAAAGGGTCCTTGAATGTTTTGGTACCTACTGGAGATCTCTTCTTTGTCTCCGCCCATTCAGCATCGTTCACACCCTCTTCTTAAGCCCCACCCATCTCTGTAAGGATTCCCATGTGAGGCCATGTGCTGAACAGAGTGAGGTAGTGTAGTAAACAACCAGAGATTTCAAGACTAAAAATGGTGAAAATAGTAGCATAAAGTAGTAGTAAAAAGACACTTTATCTAGTCCTGGGCCTAGATCCTAAACTGGCTTTGGTTCAGGCCATGTTGTTCTTCACGATACAAAGTGTATTTGTCACATGCACAGGATCCAGAAGGTGTAAACAGTGAAATGGTTACTTGCATATTTGCATAGTTTTTTTTCTTATTTAACCTTTATTTAACTAGGGCAAGTCAGTTAAGAACAAATTCTTATTTTCAATGACGGCCTACCGGGGAACAGTGGGTTAACTGCCTTGTTCAGGGGGCAGAACGACAGATTTGTACCTTGTCAGCTCGGGGATTCGATTTGGCAACCTTTCGGTTACTGGCCCAACGCTCTAACCACTAGGCTACCCTGCCGCCCCAATAGTAGCAATATCAAAACTAGAACGTGTCCAGATGAAAATAATGTATTCATATTTTATAATTATTAGATGATTCCTACCCAATCACAGTTGTCTAAATTGATGGGTCATGTGAAAGAAACGCTATAACCCCTCCCACCCCACTTTTTCCGTAGCTAAATCAACTAGGCTGGTAATTTTTGAAAGCTCAAATGTTCCACGAGGCATTTCTGCCAATTATTTTTGTTCTTCGTTCAAATTAATCTCCTGCGAAAGTAGTGACTTGCGACATACGCCGATCTTTCTGAAACTGATCATATATAGTCAATAACATAGATTGACTATAACCCTAATCAAGTACTTGTCCCTAGCTGCTAATTAACAGCATTGAATCATGTAAGGGCCACTTCCAGCGTCAAGGAAACCGGAGGTATACGGTATGTACATTAACAATAACTAAAAAGAAGTACCTGAATCCATATTAGCAGACAGAGGAGCTACAGTGACTAATAGAAGAAGACAGACACCACCAGGGCTGCAGAGGTAATCACTGGGAAAACATCTATTAAAACCCTGACACACACACACACATCTCTCTCTCTCCCTCTCTCTCACACACACACACACACACATCTCTCTCTCACACACAGACACACACACATCTCTCTCTCTCTCTCCCTCGCTCACACACACACACACATCTCTCTCTCTCACACACACACACACACACACACACACACACACACACACACACACACACACACACACACACACACACACACACACACACACACACACACACACACACACACACACACACACACATACTAAATATCTCTCTCTCACACACACAGACAGACACACACACACAGACAGACACACACTCAGTAAATCGAGCAACTCTATTAAAGTCAACGCGCGTGTGGTCCTTCCACTGACTCTCTCATCACTCAGGGGCCATTAGGGCTCTGGTCTAAAGTACTGCACTACATAAGGAATAGGGTGCCATTAGGGCTCTGGTCTAAAGTACTGCACTATATAGGGAATAGGGTGCCATTAGGGCTCTGGTCTAAAGTACTGCACTACATAAGGAATAGGGTGCCATTAGGGCTCTGGTCTAAAGTAGTGCACTATATAGGGAATAGGGTGCCATTAGGGCTCTGGTCTAAAGTACTGCACTACATAAGGAATAGGGTGCCATTAGGGCTCTGGTCTAAAGTAGTGCACTATATAGGGAATAGGGTGCCATTAGGGCTCTGGTCTAAAGTACTGCACTACATAAGGAATAGGGTGCCATTAGGGCTCTGGTCTAAAGTAGTGCACTATATAGGAATAGGGTGCCATTAGGGCTCTGGTCTAAAGTACTGCACTACATAAGGAATAGGGTGCCATTAGGGCTCTGGTCTAAAGTAGTGCACTATATAGGGAATAGGGTGCCATTAGGGCTCTGGTCTAAAGTAGTGCACTATATAGGGAATAGGGTGCCATAGGGCTCTGGTCTAAAGTACTGCACTATATAGGGAATAGGGTGCCATTAGGGCTCTGGTCTAAGGTAGTGCACTATATAGGGAATAGGGTGCCATTAGGGCTCTGGTCTAAAGTACTGCACTATATAGGGAATAGGATGCCATTAGGTCTCTGGTCTGAAGTAGTGCACTATATAGGGAATAGGGTGTCATTTGAGATGTGAAGTCTCAGTCTGCCAGCTACTTATGCTCTCTGACAGCCCAGAACACCACTGTGTATGTGTGTGTGTGTGTGTGTGTGTGTGTGTGTGTGTGTGTGTGTGTGTGTGTGTGTGTGTGTGTGTGTGTGTGTGTGTGTCTTGCAAGTCTTGTGCGTGCGTCTTGGCGTGCAGTGAGAGAGAGAGATATAGGATGTTGGAGGTGAGCCTGTCTGTCTGTTTTGTCAGTAAGTCTTTCAGATAAATGCTAGAGACATTGATCTTGTCTTCAACAGGTCTGAATGGACTCTTCATGTGTGGGGTGGTAATTTTGAGCTGCATGTTTGGTGTAACACACAGTAGGGAAGAAGTGGTCTATGTTATATTGTCCTCTAGTGTACTGAAGCGTTGCGGAGAGACGGGGAGGAGGTTGTCTATTGGATACTTCATGTTGCCTGGTCGTCTATGAGAGGTTCTCCACCTCTCTCTCGCTCTCTCTCTCTCTCTCTGCGCCCTGGAGAGGAGAGATCACACAGAAGAAGAGAGGAAACATGACAAGCTCTTCATGAGAGAGAGTGAGAGAGAGGGAGTGTGTAGAGAGAGAGAGAGAGAGACAGAGAGAGACAGAGAGAGAGAGAGAGAGAGAGAGAGAGAGAGAGAGAGAGAGAGAGAGAGAGATGGAGTCAGTCAAGGTCATTTCTCAATATACAGAAAATACCATTGGCTTTTGGGGTCCAACTTAAGGTCAAGAGAAAATGTAATGAAAAATGTTATTTCATGGAACAACAAACAAGCATGCGTCCCAAATGCAACCATATATTCCCTAGATACACTACAATGGACCAGAACCCTGTATACTCTGATCAAAAGAAGTGCACTAAATATGGAATAGGGTGCCATTTGGTACTAAGAGAACAAGGCTTTACTATCACAACACAATATTGGTTTAGGTTGGTGTAGTTTATTTATACCTGTTTGTCAGAGTTTCTATCTCAGGTCATTTTGTGGTTGTTTGACTTTCATATAGCATTAGATTTTCCACTGTAATCCAGACAACAACAACAACAACAACAAACAAAAAAACTCACATCAACTGTCTCGTTTGCTCTCTAATCTATGCCGTAGCACATATACTGTTCATTGGAGGTGAGCGTGAATCTCCTATCACACTTCCAGCAGTAAATAAATATAACACTTCCCTATAGGGCTCTGGTCTAAAGTAGTGTACTATACAGGGAATAGGAAAGTGTAGCAGACATGCTATTAAGTCCCCTACCAAGATTAAAGGAACAGTCTGGGATATTTCATGCTAGTCAATGGTGATTTGATTTGATTGATTGATTCATTTTATTTTCAGTGTCATATTGAGCGTACAAATGACTATTTGTCAAGTCCTTAGGTTCTTAGCTTCTTAAAGAATACAACCCTATGGATTGTCCCTTTTAAACATGGACCAGTAAAGTGGCTGTTTGTTCTGCTGTGTTTCATCTCTTTCTTTAACCAACTGACAGCAGCAGTGTTTCAACTGTCTGGATTGCTGCCCACAAAATGACACCTCTTCACTTCCCTAGTTAACACCCCCCTTGAGGTGTTGAGCTTGTTTGTAAATCTATTTTATTTTATTTTGTGGGGGGGGTCTCTTCTTTTAAATGAATCCTTATTTGCTGCCGGCCGTCGCAATGTTCTCTTCTCAGGATTCAGTTCTGATTCTAGATGTAGTTGACTCTATATAGACCTCAGTTCTGATTCTAGATGTAGTTGACTCTATATAGACCTCAGTTCTGATTCTAGATGTAGTTGACTCTATATAGACCTCAGTTCTGACTCTAGATGTAGTTGACTCTATATAGACCTCAGTTCTGATTCTAGATGTAGTTGACTCTATATAGACCTCAGTTCTGACTCTAGATGTAGTTGACTCTATATAGACCTCAGTTCTGATTCTAGATGTAGTTGACTCTATATAAACCTCAGTTCTGACAGTTCTAACCATAGACTAAACACAAACTCAACTCCTTTAATCTGATCATTGCCGGTGTCCTGACTCTGAACTGTAACTCTGACCCCTGCCGGTGTCCTAACTCTGAACTGTTACTCTGACCCCTGCCGGTGTCCTGACTCTGAACTGTAACTCTGACCCCTGCCGGTGTCCAGACTCTGAACTGTAACTCTGACCCCTGCCGGTGTCCAGACTCTGAACTGTAACTCTGACCCCTGCCGGTGTCCAGACTCTGAACTGTAACTCTGACCCCTGCCGGTGTCCAGACTCTGAACTGTTACTCTGACCCCTGCCGGTGTCCAGACTCTGAACTGTAACTCTGACCCCTGCCGGTGTCCTAACTCTGAACTGTGTCCTAACCATAGACTAAACCTGAAGTATATCTTAATCTCAAACTAGACCTCTGCTCTGTATCCTAACTGTCTCCTGACTCTATTCTGTATCCTACACGTGGTCAGTGTCCTGTCTCCTGATTCTATTCTGTATCCTACCCATGGTCTGTGTCCTGTATCTATGGTCTATGTATCCTACCTCTAGACAGTCCTAACTGTAGTCTCTATGGTCTATGTATCCTACCTCTAGACAGTCCTGACTGTAGTCTCTATGGTCTATGTAACCTACCTCTAGACAGTCCTGACTGTAGTCTCTATGGTCTATGTATCCTACCTCTAGACAGTCCTAACTGTAGTCTCTATGGTCTATGTATCCTACCTCTAGACAGTCCTAACTGTAGTCTCTATGGTCTATGTATCCTACCTCTAGACAGTCTTGACTGTAGTCTCTATGGTCTATGTATCCTACCTCTAGACAGTCCTAACTGTAGTCTCTATGGTCTATGTATCCTCCCTCTAGACAGTCCTATCTGTAGTCTCTATGGTCTGTGTTGCAGGTCTGCCCGTCATGCAGGTGAAGATAGACATCTCCAGACAGCAAGTTGAGAAGATCTTTGGTCTGGACGACTACTGGTGCCAGTGTGTCGCCTGGAGCACTACGGGAACCCAGAAGAGCCAAAAGGCATATGTCAGGATCGCCTGTAAGTATTACTCTGATATGAAGCCTAAGTCAGGATCGCCTGTTAGTATTACTCTGATATGAAGCCTAAGTCAGGATTGCCTGTAAGTATTACTCTGAAATACAGACTACGTCAGGATCGCCTGTTAGTACAGACACAGATATACTATTATAAGATAAGATATGAGACAGGGTTGGAACAAGGATGTCCTATGGAACCAAGTAGAGCCATAAGGCATCGCATGTACACTACCACTCCAAAGTTTAGACACATCTACTCATTCAAGGGTTTGTCATTATTTTTACTATTTTCTACATTGTAGAATAATAGTACAGACATAAGAAATACGAAATAACTCAAATGGAATCATGTAGTAACCAAAAAAGTGTTAAACAAGTCAAAATATATTTTACATACAACCTTGGTCCAGTAACAGTATCTCTGTACAACCTTGGTCCAGTAACAGTATCTCTGTACGACCTTGGTCCAGTAACAGTATCTCTGTACAACCTTGGTCCAGTAACAGTATCTCTGAACAACCTTGGTCCAGTAACAGTATCTCTGAACAACCTTGGTCCAGTAACAGTATCTCTGAACAACCTTGGTCCAGTAACAGTATCTCTGTACAACCTTGGTACAGTAACAGTATCTCTGAACAACCTTGGTCCAGTAACAGTATCTCTGAACAACCTTGGTCCAGTAACAGTATCTCTGTACAACCTTGGTCCAGTAACAGTATCTCTGAACAACCTTGGTCCAGTAACAGTATCTCTGAACAACCTTGGTCCAGTAACAGTATCTCTGAACAACCTTGGTCCAGTAACAGTATCTCTGAACAACCTTGGTCTGGTATTATCCAAGATGGCGTAGCAGTCAAAAGTTTATTTTTGTCCCGTCCTGTCCCGTCTATGCATAGTTTTCCTTGTTTTGTCTTGTATATTTTTCATATATATTTTAATCTCACTTTCCATCTACGGCCTGAATATACTCTCCTGCAACCCGCCTCACCCAATGTGGTACGGATCTGCTATTTTTATACTTAAGATCTGCATCCCCATCAAAGATAACTGGCTACTAGCTAGCCGCAGCCCAAAAGCTATCTAGCTATCTAGAGCGCATCGGACTGCTAGCTTAAGAGGCCCATCGGACAATTTCTTTGGCCACTATACCTATTCTGCCAATTGGCCTGGTTTACCACACGGAGCCCTGCTGATTTGTCTTCTGAGCCGGAACAGCTAACCAGCTAGCCAGCTAACTAGCTACCAGCCTGTAGTCAGCTAGCCACTGCTAGCGGTCATCAGCCACCTCTAGCATTGACAACTCTCGCCAGTCTGCACAGCGCGACTCAAACCAAAGCAAATCTGACTTATTTTTCTCCATATACCGCAAGCTCTGAACCTTTTTTCACCTGGATCATTGCAGTTAGCTAGCTGATATCTGAATGGCCACTCCTGGCTAACGTCTTTGTCCCGAAGCAAGAACCAATTAGCCTGGATCCAGCCTGCTAGGCCCATCTGCTAGGCCATCTCCCGGCTAGCAGTAGAGGTCCATCAGCCACTCCTTGGGCTTCAGTACATATTTTGCCAACTGGTCCGGTCCCCCGCCAACCCATCACGACTGGACCACCGACGTGATTCTTTCTCAACTGGCTCCGCCGTCACAACGTCTCCCATATGCCCATCTGCTAGCCTGCTAGCCGCGGCCTGCTAGCTGTCCAGAGCACATTGGACTAATAGCTTAAGAGGCCCATCGTACAAATTCTTTGGCCACTATACCTATTTTGCCAATTGACCTGGTTTACCACACGGAGCCCTGCTCTCCGTATGCCAACAGAACAATACGAGGGGGCCACAACAGACTTTCTCCCGTCACAATGTCCCTCCAAGGCCCTTCTGATAGCTATTAGCCCCGGCCCGCTAGCTGCCTGAAGCCACACACTGGACTCCTATGACCATTCGGCTACGCATGCCTCTCGATAACGTCAATATGCCTTGTCCATTGTTGTTTTGGTTAGTAATTATTGCCTTATTTCACTGTAGAGCCTCTAGCCCTGCTCAATACGCCTTAGTTAACGTCTTAGGGAGCGGCTCCCGAGGTGACGGTTTTGGAGAGTCTGGCGTGCCCAAAGTAAAATGCCTCCCACTCAGGCCCAGAAAATAGGATATGCACATAATTAGTACTATTGGATAGGAAACCCTCTGAAGTTTCTAAGAGTGTTAAAATATTGTCTGTGAGTATAACAGAACTGATATAACAGGCGAAAACTCAAGGAATTGCTGTCCTGGAAAAAGTGTTTTTGACACATTGCCTCATTTTGAACCCCTCCCTATTGAAAACAGACATATATAGGAGTAATATTGCAGTACCTATTGCTTCCACTGGATGTCAACAGTCTCTAGACAGTGTTTGAAGATGTTTAGTTGCTCTGGATGGTAATAGAAGAAGAATAAATAATATCAAATGTTGTGCTTTCGCCGTAAAGCCTTTTTGCGTCAAACGAACACCCCTCATCACTGTCAAACGCTCCCTTTCTAATCGACCTGGCCCGGGTATCCTGGAAGGATATTGACCTCATCGCCCAAGCCTCCCCCCATTTCTCATTCACCCAAATCCAGATAGTCGATGTTCTGAAAGAGCTGCAAAATCTGGACCTCTACAAATCTGCCGGGCTTGACAATCTGGAACCTCTCCTTCTATAATTATCAGCCGAAATTGTTGCAACCCCTATTACTAGCCTGTTCAACCTCTCTTTCCCAAAGATTGGAAAGCTGCCGTGGTCATCCCCATCATCAAAGGGAATACACTCTAGACCCAAACTGCTACAGACCTATATCTATCCTACCCTGCCTTTCAAAGGTCTTCAAAAGCCAAGTTAACAAACAGATTACCGACCATTTTGAATCCCACCTTACCTTCTCCGTTATGCAATCTGGTTTCAGAGCTGGTCATGGGTGCACCTCAGCCACGCTCAAGGTCCTAAGCGATATCATAACCGCTATTGATAAGAGACATTACTGTGCAGCCGTATTCATTGACCTGGCCAAGGCTTTCGACTCTGTCTATCAGCACATTCTTATCGGCAGACTCAACAGACTAGGTTTCTCTAATGACTGCCTCGCCTGGTTCACCAACTACTTCTCAGACAGAGTTCAGTGTGTCAAATCGGAGGGCCTGTTGTCCGGACCTCTGGCAGTCTCTATGGGGGTGCCACAGGGTTCAATTCTTGGGCCGACTCTCTTCTCTGTATACATCAATGATGTCGCTCTTGCTGCCGGTGATTCTCTGATCCACCTCTACGCAGACGACACCATTCTGTATACTTCTGGCCCTTCTTTGGACTGTGTTAACTAACCTCCAGACGAGCTTCAATGCCATACAACTCTTTGTCCGTGGCCTCCAACTGCTCTTAAATGCAGGTCAAACTAAATGCATGCTTTTCAACCGATCGCTGCCCGCACCTGCCCGCCCGTCCAGCATCACTACTCTGGATGGTTCTGACTTAGAATATGTGGACAACTACAAATAGCTAGGTGTCTGTCTAGATTGTAAACTCTCCTTACAGACTCACATTAAATATCTCCAATCCAAAATTAAACCTAGAATCGGCTTTCTATTTCGCAACAAAGCATCCTTCACTCATGCTGCCAAACATACCCTCGTAAAACTGACCATCCTACCGATCCTCGACTTCGGCGATGCCATTTATAAAACAGCCTTTATAAAACAACACTCTACTCAACAAATTGGATGTAGTCTATCACAGTGCCATCCGTTTTGTCACCAAATCCCCATATACTACCCACCACTGCGATCTGTATGCTCTCGTTGGCTGGCCCTCGCTTCATACTTGTCGCCAATCCCACCGGCTCCAGGTCATCTACAAGTCTTTGCTAGGTAAAGCCCCGCCTTATCTCAGCTCATTGGTCACCATAGCAGCACCCACCCGTAGAACACACTCCAGACGGTATATCTCACTGGTCACCCCTAAAGCCAATTCCTCCTTTGGCCGCCTTTCCTTCCAGTTTTCTGCTGCCAATGACTGGAACGAACTACAAAAATCACTGAAGCTGGAAACTCATATCTCCCTCACTAGCTTTAAGCACCAGCTGTCAGAGCAGCTCACAGATCACTGCACCTGTACATAGCCCATCTGTAAATAGCCCATCCAACTACCTCATCCCCATACTGTATTTATTTATTTATCTTGCTCCTTTGCGCCCCAGTAACTTGCACATTTATCTTCTGCACATCTACCATTCCAGTGTTTAATTGCTATATTGTAATCACCTCGCCACCATGGCCTATTTATTGCCCTACCTCCCTCCCTTCTCTTAAATAAATAAATCAAATCTAATTCAATCCCAGATTCTCCCTAGACTCTACTGGGAGTATTGATCAATGGATTGTGTATACTGTAGTCTCTTTATGACTGTAATGTTGTTATTATGTTCCTTTAGAGATGACTCAACACAGCCTCTGAGGACAAACCATTTATTCATACAGGTTATTCTCATTGAGATGCAATCTCTGTACATATTTTATAAGAGAGACTATTGACCTGGTGGTTATTATGTGCCTTTGGGGAAAAGACGAGACTCTACTTAACACGTTACCGAAGACTGCGAGGCCAAGTCAATCATTATAATGTGTCTATGGGGATGATAAGAGACTCTCATAGTGGTGTCTGACAGTAGAGATATCCTATAGAGAAGAGCCTCTCATAGTGGTGTCTGACAGTAGAGATATCCTATAGAGAGGAGACTCATAGTGCTGTCTGACAGTAGAGATATCCTGTAGAGAAGAGACTCTCATTGTGGTGTATGACAGTAGAGATATCCTGTAGAGAAGAGACTCTCATAGTGGTGTCTGACAGTAGAGATATCCTATAGAGAAGAGACTCTCATTGTGGTGTATGACAGTAGAGATATCCTGTAGAGAAGAGACTCTCATAGTGTTGTCTGACAGTAGAGATATCCTATAGAGAAGAGACTCTCATTGTGGTGTATGACAGTAGAGATATCCTGTAGAGAAGAGACTCTCATAGTGCTGTCTGACAGTAGAGATATCCTGTAGAGAAGAGCCTCTCATAGTGCTGTCTGACAGTAGAGATATCCTATAGAGAGGAGACTCTCATAGTGCTGTCTGACAGTAGAGATATCCTATAGAGAAGAGACTCATAGTGCTGTCTGACAGTAGAGATATCCTGTAGAGAAGAGACTCTCATAGTGGTGTCTGACAGTAGAGATATCCTGTAGAGAAGAGACTCTCATAGTGGTGTCTGACAGTAGAAATATCCTATAGAGAAGAGACTCATAGTGGTGTCTGACAGTAGAGATATCCTATAGAGAGGAGACTCTCATAGTGCTGTCTGACAGTAGAGATATCCTGTAGAGAAGAGACTCTCATAGTGCTGTCTGACAGTAGAGATATCCTATAGAGAAGAGACTCTCATAGTGGTGTCTGACAGTAGAGATATCCTATAGAGAAGAGACTCATAGTGCTGTCTGACAGTAGAGATATCCTATAGAGAAGAGACTCTCATAGTGCTGTCTGACAGTAGAGATATCCTATAGAGAAGAGACTCTCATAGTGCTGTCTGACAGTAGAGATATCCTATAGAGAAGAGACTCTCATTGTGGTGTATGACAGTAGAGATATCCTGTAGAGAAGAGACTCTCATAGTGCTGTCTGACAGTAGAGATATCCTATAGAGAAGAGACTCATAGTGCTGTCTGACAGTAGAGATATCCTGTAGAGAAGAGACTCTCATAGTGGTGTATGACAGTAGAGATATCCTGTAGAGAAGAGACTCGCATAGTGCTGTCTGACAGTAGAGATATCCTATAGAGAAGAGACTCTCATAGTGCTGTCTGACAGTAGAGATATCCTATAGAGAAGAGACTCTCATTGTGGTGTATGACAGTAGAGATATCCTGTAGAGAAGAGACTCTCATAGTGCTGTCTGACAGTAGAGATATCCTGTAGAGAAGAGCCTCTCATAGTGCTGTCTGACAGTAGAGATATCCTATAGAGAGGAGACTCTCATAGTGGTGTCTGACAGTAGAGATATCCTATAGAGAAGAGACTCATAGTGCTGTCTGACAGTAGAGATATCCTATAGAGAAGAGACTCTCATAGTGCTGTCTGACAGTAGAGATATCCTATAGAGAAGAGACTCTCATTGTGGTGTATGACAGTAGAGATATCCTGTAGAGAAGAGACTCTCATAGTGCTGTCTGACAGTAGAGATATCCTATAGAGAAGAGACTCATAGTGCTGTCTGACAGTAGAGATATCCTGTAGAGAAGAGACTCTCATAGTGGTGTATGACAGTAGAGATATCCTGTAGAGAAGAGACTCGCATAGTGCTGTCTGACAGTAGAGATATCCTATAGAGAAGAGACTCTCATTGTGGTGTATGACAGTAGAGATATCCTGTAGAGAAGAGACTCTCATAGTGCTGTCTGACAGTAGAGATATCCTGTAGAGAAGAGCCTCTCATAGTGCTGTCTGACAGTAGAGATATCCTATAGAGAGGAGACTCTCATAGTGCTGTCTGACAGTAGAGATATCCTATAGAGAAGAGACTCATAGTGCTGTCTGACAGTAGAGATATCCTGTAGAGAAGAGACTCTCATAGTGGTGTCTGACAGTAGAGATATCCTGTAGAGAAGAGACTCTCATAGTGGTGTCTGACAGTAGAGATATCCTATAGAGAAGAGACTCATAGTGGTGTCTGACAGTAGAGATATCCTATAGAGAGGAGACTCTCATAGTGCTGTCTGACAGTAGAGATATCCTGTAGAGAAGAGACTCTCATAGTGCTGTCTGACAGTAGAGATATCCTATAGAGAGGAGACTCATAGTGCTGTCTGACAGTAGAGATATCCTATAGAGAAGAGACTCGCATAGTGCTGTCTGACAGTAGAGATATCCTATAGAGAAGAGACTCGCATAGTGCTGTCTGACAGTAGAGATATCCTATAGAGAAGAGACTCTCATAGTGGTGTCTGACAGTAGAGATATCCTGTAGAGAAGAGCCTCTCATAGTGCTGTCTGACAGTAGAGATATCCTATAGAGAAGAGACTCATAGTGGTGTCTGACAGTAGAGATATCCTATAGAGAAGAGACTCTCATAGTGGTGTCTGACAGTAGAGATATCCTATAGAGAAGAGACTCGCATAGTGCTGTCTGACAGTAGAGATATCCTATAGAGAAGAGACTCTCATAGTGCTGTCTGACAGTAGAGATATCCTGTAGAGAAGAGCCTCTCATAGTGCTGTCTGACAGTAGAGATATCCTATAGAGAAGAGACTCTCATTGTGGTGTATGACAGTAGAGATATCCTATAGAGAAGAGACTCATAGTGCTGTCTGACAGTAGAGATATCCTATAGAGAAGAGACTCATAGTGCTGTCTGACAGTAGAGATATCCTATAGAGAAGAGACTCGCATAGTGCTGTCTGACAGTAGAGATATCCTATAGAGAAGAGACTCGCATAGTGCTGTCTGACAGTAGAGATATCCTATAGAGAAGAGACTCTCATAGTGCTGTCTGACAGTAGAGATATCCTGTAGAGAAGAGCCTCTCATAGTGGTGTCTGACAGTAGAGATATCCTATAGAGAGGAGACTCATAGTGCTGTCTGACAGTAGAGATATCCTGTAGAGAAGAGCCTCTCATAGTGGTGTCTGACAGTAGAGATATCCTGTAGAGAAGAGACTCTCATAGTGGTGTCTGACAGTAGAGATATCCTATAGAGAGGAGACTCATAGTGCTGTCTGACAGTAGAGATATCCTGTAGAGAAGAGCCTCTCATAGTGGTGTCTGACAGTAGAGATATCCTGTAGAGAAGAGACTCTCATAGTGCTGTCTGACAGTAGAGATATCCTGTAGAGAAGAGACTCTCATAGTGGTGTCTGACAGTAGAGATATCCTATAGAGAAGAGACCTCTCATAGTGGTGTCTGACAGTAGAGATATCCTATAGAGAAGAGACTCTCATTGTGGTGTATGACAGTAGAGATATCCTATAGAGAAGAGACTCTCATAGTGCTGTCTGACAGTAGAGATATCCTATAGAGAAGAGACTCATAGTGCTGTCTGACAGTAGAGATATCCTGTAGAGAAGAGACTCATAGTGCTGTCTGACAGTAGAGATATCCTATAGAGAAGAGACTCATAGTGCTGTCTGACAGTAGAGATATCCTATAGAGAAGAGACTCTCATAGTGCTGTCTGACAGTAGAGATATCCTATAGAGAAGAGACTCTCATAGTGCTGTCTGACAGTAGAGATATCCTATAGAGAAGAGACTCGCATAGTGCTGTCTGACAGTAGAGATATCCTGTAGAGAAGAGACTCTCATAGTGCTGTCTGACAGTAGAGATATCCTATAGAGAAGAGACTCATAGTGCTGTCTGACAGTAGAGATATCCTGTAGAGAAGAGACTCATAGTGCTGTCTGACAGTAGAGATATCCTATAGAGAAGAGACTCATAGTGCTGTCTGACAGTAGAGATATCCTATAGAGAAGAGACTCTCATAGTGCTGTCTGACAGTAGAGATATCCTATAGAGAAGAGACTCTCATAGTGCTGTCTGACAGTAGAGATATCCTGTAGAGAAGAGACTCTCATAGTGCTGTATGACAGTAGAGATATCCTATAGAGAAGAGACTCATAGTGCTGTCTGACAGTAGAGATATCCTGTAGAGAAGAGACTCATAGTGCTGTCTGACAGTAGAGATATCCTGTAGAGAAGAGACTCTCATTGTGGTGTCTGACAGTAGAGATATCCTATAGAGAAGAGACTCTCATTGTGGTGTATGACAGTAGAGATATCCTGTAGAGAAGAGACTCTCATAGTGCTGTCTGACAGTAGAGATATCCTATAGAGAAGAGACTCATAGTGCTGTCTGACAGTAGAGATATCCTGTAGAGAAGAGACTCATAGTGCTGTCTGACAGTAGAGATATCCTGTAGAGAAGAGACTCATAGTGCTGTCTGACAGTAGAGATATCCTGTAGAGAAGAGACTCTCATAGTGGTGTCTGTACTGATCCCTATGGGCCTTGGTCAAACGTAGTGCACTACATAAGGAATAGGATGCCTTTTGGGATGCATCCATACATAATGATCTACACCACAGTATATATATATCAGCAATGACATCTATGAGGAGAATAAAAACACAAGCCAAATCTGCCTAGGGATCAGAGAGAGAGAGAGAGAGAGATGGGGAGAGAGAGAGAGAGAGAGAGAGAGAGAGAGAGAGAGATGGGGAGAGAGAGGAAGAGAGAGAGAGAGAGAGAGAGAGAGAGAGAGAGAGAGAGAGAGAGAGAGAGAGAGAGAGAGAGAGAGAGAGAGTTTTGGGTGTTTTATAGTTTCCCCCTCTATTAATTCACACATAAATATGCAACAGAGTGTGTGACAGCTGCACATATGCCCAGGGTGTGAGCAGAGCAACAGGCCCAACCGCCACTAATGCCCCATCCTGCAACCTACGAGGTCGTTCTGCTCACACCTACTGTAATGGAAAACAACACTAGAGACTCTAGAACACAAATCTTTTACTGTCTCATTCTGGAAAATACAAGGTCTGAGGTCATCTGCCTTTGGCCTAAAGAGCAGGAACCTGGACTTCACCAAAGAAATTGGGTGACAGAATTCCCTTCCAAATATGCCCCCCCACCCCCACCCCCAAGACATAACAAACAACCAACAAAAATGGGTCACAACTCCTACGCACTCTGGGTCTGTACATAGTCAATTGTAGGCTTCGAGGAAACTGCTATGGTAGGTATACTTACAGCTCATCTCTTTGCAATAGTACTGTAGACTACTTTATCACTGACCTCAACCCAGAGTCTCTCAGCGCGTTCACAGTCAGTCGAGTGACACCCCTATCAGATCACAGCAAAATCAGTCTACCTGAACAGAGCAATACTCAATCATGAGGCATCAAAGCCAGAGTAACTGAATAATTTTAAGAAACACTATAAGGAAAGTAGTGTGGAAACCTACCAGAAAACAATTAGGCAATAACACATTCAATCCCTTTTAGACAACTTCCTGGACAAAACGTTCCACTGTAATAGTGAAGGTGTAAACTCGGCAGTAGAAAACCTGAACAGTATATTTGACCTTTCAGCTTCCCAAGATTTCAAGCAGATAACCTTAGAAAATTAACAACAATGACAAATGGTTTGATGAAGAATGCAAAAACCTAAGAAATAAATTGAGAAACCTATCCAACCAAAATCATAGAGACCCAGAAAACTTGAGCCTTTGCCTTCACTATGGTGAATCACTAAAACAATACAGAAATACACTACGGAAAAAGAAGGAACAGAACGTCAGAAATCAGCTCAATGTAACTGAAGAATCCATAGAATCTAATCACTTCTGGGAAAATTGGAAAACACTAAACAAACAACAACACGAAGTGTTATCTATCCAAAATGGAGATGTGTGGATAAAGCACTTCTCTAATATTGTTGCCTCTATAACAAAGAAACAAACAGCAAAAACATATACATGATCAAATACAAGTCTTAGAATCAGCTATTATAGACTACCAGAACCCACTGGATTCTCCAAATACATTGAATGAACTACAGGCTTTTTACCAAATTATCATATAACGGACCACGTATTCACCCTGGACACCCTAATTGACAAAGAAACAAACAAAAACAAAGGCAAAGTCGTCTCATGTTTTTTGTTGACATCAAAAAAGCTTTTGACTAAATTTGGCATGAGGGTCTGCTATACACATTGATGGAAAGTGGTGTTGGGGGAAAAACATGCGACATTATAACATCCATGTACACAATCAACAAGTGTGCGGTTAAAATTGGCAAGAAACACACACATTTATTCCCACAGGGCCGTGGGGTGAGACAGGGATGCAGCTTAAGCCCAACCCTCTTCAACATTTATATCAACAAATTGGCAAGGGCACTAGAACAGTCTGCAGCACCTGGCCTCACCCTACCAGAATCTGAAGTAAAATGTCTACTGTTTGCTGATAATTTTGTGCTTCTGTCCCCAACCAAGGAGGGCCTACAGCAGCACCTAGATTTTCTGCACAGATTCTGTCAGACCTGGGCCCTGACAGTAAATCTCAGTGAGACCAAAATAATGGTGTTCCAAAAAAGGTCCAGTTGCCAGGACCACAAATACAAATTCCATCTAGACGCTGTTGCCCTAGAGCACATCAACAACTACACATACCTCGGCCTAAACATCAGCGCCACAGGTAACTTACACAAAGCTGTGAACAATCTGAGAGACAAGGCAAGAAGAACCTTCTACACCATCAAAAGGAACATACATTTTGACATGCCAATTAGGATCTGGCTGAAAATACTTGAATCAGTTATAGAACCCATTGTCCTTTATGGTTGTGAGGTCTGGGGTTCCGCTCACCAACCAAGAATTCACAAAATGGGACAAGCATCAAATTGATACTGAATTCTGAAAAAATATCATTCGTGTACAACGTAAAACACCAAATAATGCATGCAGAGCAGAATTAGGCCGATTCCCGCTAATTATCAGAATCCAGAAAAGAGCCGTTAAATTCTACAACCACCTAAAAGGAAGCGATTCCCAAACCTTCCTTAACAAAGCCATCACCTACAGAGAGATTAACCTGGAGAAGAGTCCCCTAAGCTATCTAGTCCTGGGGCTCTGTTGACAAACACAAACAGACTCCACAGAGCCACAGGACAGCAACACAATTAGACCCAAACAAATCATGTGAAAACAAAAAAATAATTACTTGACACATTGGAAAGAATTAACCAAAAAACTGAGCAAACTATAATTCTATTTGGCCCTAAACAGAGAGTACACAGTGGCAGAATACCTGACCACTGTGACTGACGCAAAATAAAGGAAAGCTTTGACTGTGTACAGACTCAGTGAGCATAGCCTTGCTATTGAGAAAGGCCGCGGGTAGGCAGACCTGGCTCTCAAGAGAAGACAGGCTATGTGCACACTGCCCACAAAATGAGGTGGAAACAGAGCTGCACTTCCTAACCTCCTGCCAAATGTATGACCATATTAGAGACATTTCCCTCAGATTACACAGACCCACAAAGAATTTGAAAAGATCAATTTTGATAAACTCCATATCTACTGGGTGAAATGCCACAGTGTGCCATCACAGCAGCAAGATGTGTGACCTGTTGCCCCAAGAAAAGGGCAACCAGTGAAGAACAAACATCGTTGTGAAATACAACCCATATTTATGCCTATATTTTTTCTTCCCTTTTGTACATTTAACTATTTGCACATTGTTACAGCACTGTATATAGACATAAAATGACATGTGAAATGTCTTTATTATTATGGAACTTTTGTGAGTGTAATGTTTACTGTTCACTGTTTATTATTTATTTCACTTTTGTTTATTATCTATTCCATTTGCTTTGGCAATGTTAACATATGTTTCCCATGCCAATAAAGCCCTTGAATTGAGAGAGAGAGACAGAGACAGAGACAGAGACAGAGACAGAGACAGAGACAGAGAGAAAGAGAGAGAGAGAGAGTTTACTTCTGGGTGTTTTATAGTTTCCCCCTCTATTAATTCACACATAAATATGCAATTTTCAAAACAGAACAGAACAGAACAGAGAGGAACAAAACAGAGAGGAACAGAACAGAGAGGAACAGAACAGAGAGGGAAATAGAGGCACAGAACAGAACAGAGAGGAGCAGAAGAGAATAGAGAGGAACAGAACAGATCAGAGAGGAACAGAACAAAATAAAGAGGAGCAAAACAGAACAGAGAGGAGCAGAACAGAACAGAGAGGAACAGAACAGTACAGAACAGAACAGAGAGGAACGTATCCTTACAGAGAGAGGACGGGAGGGACAGACGTACCCTTAGAGAGAGAAACAGGAGGGTAAACAGATTGACCCTCACAGAGAGAGAGAGAGACAGGACGGTAACAGACATACCCTTATAGAGAGAGAGAGACAGGAGGAGAGTAACACGTTGGTCTGGCCGTGAGTCACAACTGGAGGTCAATACCATCACGGATATCTTAACCCAGTAATGTACCAGAGCAGGTTTAATGAACCATGCTCCTGTGCTTAAGAACCTTGACTGAGACCTAGACACTCTAGCACTAGTAAATGACTTTTTGGAATCCCTTCAACTTAAACCATCACCACATTTCCATATGTTCCTTCCTCAATATCAATCAATCCAGGCAAGAAGCCTCCGAGGCAGACAGGCAAGAAGCCTCCCAGGCAGACAGGCAATAAGCCTCCCAGGCAGACAGACAAGCAGCCTCCCAGGCAGACAGGCAAGAAGCATCCCAGGCAGACAGGCAAGAAACCTCCCATGCAGACAGGCAGTAAGCCTCCCATGCAGACAGTCAAGCAGCCTCCCAGGCAGACAGGCAAGTTGGAGGTCTCGGCAGTGTCCCAGATGGCACAATATTCCCTACGTAGTGCACTACTTTTGAACAGAGCCCAGTGCACTTCATAGGCAATAGGATGCCGTTTAGGACACAACCTCAGTGTTAATGTGTCCGCTCCAAGCCCTCTCTGCTGGGTGGTAATGTGATTGGTTTCTGTTGATTTCTAGACACACACACACACACACACCATCCTAAACCAGCCAGGCGGGGTGTAATGCAGCCACATGGGGTGTTATCGATCCTTCTCAGAGAGAGAGAGAGAGAGAGAGAGAGAGAGAGAGAGAGAGAGAGAGAGAGAGAGAGAGAGAGAGAGACAGAGAGAGAGAGAGAGAGAGAGAGAGAGAGAGAGAGAGAGAGAGAGAGAGAGAGAGAGAGAGAGAGAGAGAGAGAGAGAGAGAGAGAGAGAGAGAGAGAGAGACAGAGAGAGACAGAGAGAGAGAGAGAGAGAGAGAGAGAGAGAGAGAGAGAGAGAGAGAGAGAGAGAGAGAGAGAGAGAGAGAGAGAGAGAGAGAGAGAGAGAGAGAGAAACCACTGTGTACTATCTGCTATCTCCAGAGTAGGAATACATGTTTATGTGATTTAAAGAAGAGGAGAAAAAATATTCTTCCTTTGTCCCATTCCCCCTCCGAGACACACATCCACATCTCTCAGAGGTAGGATGACAGCAGTAGGGCCAGACACAGGGCCACGCCCCTGGAACAGTTTAGCAGTGCCTTTACTCAAGGGCACAACAGAAAGACATGTTCTACAAGCCTTATGCAGCTTTTTCATATTTCTCATGATTATTTTGTAGTTGTTGTAGTTGTAGTTGTTGTAGTTGTAGTTGTTGTAGTTGTTGTAGTTGTAGTTGTTGTTGTTGTAGTAGTTGTTGTTGTTGTTGTAGTTGTTGTTGTTGTAGTTGTAGTTGTTGTTGTTGTAGTAGTTGTTGTTGTTGTTGTAGTTGTTGTTGTTGTAGTTGTAGTTGTTGTTGTTGTTGTACTTGTTGTTGTTGTAGTTGTAGTTGTTTATGTTGTTGTAGTTGTTGTTGTTGTTGTTGTTGTGTTTGGATGTTTTCTTGTGTGTGTTTTAATGTTTTACATGTTCCAGGTCACTTATAGAAGAGGTGTTCTGACCTCAATGGATATATATATATATATATGACGGATAAATAAAACAGTTATTTCACGTTGTAATGATTTTTCATGTTATTTCCCACTTTTTCAGACCTGAGGAAGAACTTTGAGGAGGAGCCAATGGGGAAGGAAGTAGCGTTGAACCAGGAAGTGTTGTTACGCTGTCATCCTCCAGAGGGCGTACCACCGGCTGAGGTGAGGTTAGAGATAGGAGACATGGGCTGCGGTCCGATTCTTTATCTTTTTACCCGAAATGTAAACTTGTTCACTCCCCCTCACGGATTTCAAAGCACTTCAAATGTAAAGTTACACAGAGAAAGTTACTACCAGACCTTAGATCACTGTCTATAGGCTAGCTTCACCCTCCTCTTCAAGGCGTGATAGAGAGGCCCCTGCCTTCCAATAAGCTTCACCCTCCTCTTCAAGGCGTGATAGAGAGGCCCCTGCCTTCCAATAAGCTTCACCCTCCTCTTCAAGGCGTGATAGAGAGGCCCCTGCCTTCCAATAAGCTTCACCCTCCTCTTCAAGGCGTGATAGAGAGGCCCCTGCCTTCCAATAAGCTTCACCCTCCTCTTCAAGGCGTGATAAAGTGGCCTCTGCCTTCCAATAAGCTTCACCCTCCTCTTCAAGGCGTGATAGAGAGGCCCCTGCCTTCCAATAAGCTTCACCCTCCTCTTCAAGGCGTGATAGAGGCCCCTGCCTTCCAATAAGCTTCACCCTCCTCTTCAAGGCGTGATAGAGTGGCCCTGCCTTCCAATAAGCTTCACCCTCCTCTTCAAGGCGTGATAGAGTGGCCCCTGCCTTCCAATAAGCTTCACCCTCCTCTTCAAGGCGTGATAGAGTGGCCCCTGCCTTCCAATAAGCTTCACCCTCCTCTTCAAGGCGTGATAGAGAGGCCCCTGCCTTCCAATAAGCTTCACCCTCCTCTTCAAGGCGTGATAGAGGCCCCTGCCTTCCAATAAGCTTCACCCTCCTCTTCAAGGCGTGATAGAGTGGCCCCTGCCTTCCAATAAGCTTCACCCTCCTCTTCAAGGCGTGATAGAGTGGCCCCTGCCTTCCAATAAGCTTCACCCTCCTCTTCAAGGCGTGATAGAGTGGCCCCTGCCTTCAAACAATTATATCTCTAATTATTATCCCTTATTGATTTCTGATCACTTTTTCGTCAGATGGAGGCAGTTCATGACAGGGTAGAGTCCCATCTCTCAGGGCTGACTCTCAGGGCTGGCTGTCAGGGCTGTTTCTCAGGGCTGGCTCTCAGGGCTGTTTCTCAGGGCTGGCTGTCAGGGCTGTTTCTCAGGGCTGGCTCTCAGGGCTGTTTCTCAGGGCTGGCTGTCAGGGCTGTTTCTCAGGGCTGGCTCTCAGGGCTGTTTCTCAGGGCTGGCTGTCAGGGCTGGCTCTCAGGGCTGTTTCTCAGGGCTGGCTGTCAGGGCTGTTTCTCAGGGCTGGCTCTCAGGGCCTTAGTTCTGCTCTGGCACATTTGCAGGCTCTAAACACTCATGTCTGTTAGACTAGTAGCTGGCAGCTACCTCTCTTGCTCTCTCTTTTCATCTCAGACTTTCTCTCCCTCTTCATTCTCTCTCCTTCTCTCTCTCTCTCTCTCTCTCTCTCTCTCTCTCTCTCTCTCTCTCTCTCTCTCTCTCTCTCTCTCTCTCTCTCTCTCTCTCTCTCTCTCTCTCTCTCTCTCTCTCTCTCTCCACATACACCACATCTGCTGCAGCCAGCTCCCCCCCACAGCGCGATGCTAATGCTAATTGCCACAATAACAACAGCAATAGAATCTTCCTCAGCAATAAAACCCCAACTCCCCCTCTCCTTCGTTCTCTATCGTCCCCTCCATATCTCCTCTACCTCCCTCCCTGCATCACTCTTCACCACAGAAACTCCTCTACCTCCCTCCCTGCATCACTCTTCACCACAGAAACTCCTCTACCTCCCTCCCTGCATCACTCTTCACCACAGAAACTATACTATATTGTACCTGCTCTCTTGGCAGCCATCATGTTGAGTTTGTCCACCTCTGGTTCACTCCGAGCTACTCAGAGAGCACAAGGACTAACTACGTGGAACAGCTAGCTAGCTACTCTGAAACATATTTGGAATACATTGGGACAGTCAGAAGAAGCTATGATGGCTATTCACACAGCACAGGCCAGTTGAAGAATAGCTAGCTATGGACAGCGTAGGGACCAGTAGCAGAATAGCTAGCTATGAACAGCGTAGGGACCAGTAGCAGAATGGAAAGATTGTTGTTGTATAGCACAGGGACAGTCAGAGGCTGTCTCCTAAATGGCACTCTATTCCCTACGTAGTGCTACTATGGGCTCTGGTTTAACTGGGGCCCTACAGTGGAAAGTATTCAGACCCCTTGACTTTTTTCACCTTTGGGTGCTTTTTTTGGCAAACTCCAAGCAGGCTGTCATGTGCCTTTTACTGAGGAGTGGCTTCCATCTGGCCACTCTACCATAAAGGCCTGATTGGTGGAGTGCTGCAGAGATGGTTGTCCTTCTGGGAGGTTCTCCCATCTCCACAGACGAACTCTAGAGCTCTATCAGAGTGACCCTCGGGTTCTTGTTCACCTCGCTGACCAAGGCCCTTCTCCCCGGATTGCTCAGTTTGGCCGGGCGGCCAGCTCTAGGAAGAGTCTTGGTGTTTCCTAACTTCTTCCATTTAAGAATGATTGAGGCCACTGTGTTCTTGGGGACCTTCAATGCTGAAGAACGTTTTTGTACCCTTCCCCAGATCTGTACTTTGACACAATCCTGTCCAGGAGCTCTACGGACAATTCCTTCGACCTCATGGCTTGGTTTTTGCTCTGGCAGGCACTGTCAACTGTGGGATCTTATATAGACAGCTGTGTGCCTTTCCAAATCATTACCACAGGTGGACTCCAATCAAGTTGTAGAAACATGTCAAGGATGGTCAATGGAAACAGGATGCACCTGAGCTCAATTTCGAGTCTCATAGCAAAGGCTCTGAATACTTACGTAAACAAGGTAACTCTGTTAATAATTTTTATACTTTTTGTCATTATTGGGCATTGTGTGTAGATTGCTGACAATTAAAAATAAATACATTTTAGAATAAGGCTGTAACTTAAAACAAAATGTGGAAAAAGTCCAGAGGGGAATGAATACTTTCCGAACGCCCTGTATGTACGTATGAAATAGGATGTCAGCATTGGGGCAACAGAATGAACAGCAACAGCACAGAGCATTATGGTTGATAGAGCCGCTCCAATAGAGTTCACAACAGCACAGAGCATTATGGTAGATAGAGCCACTCCAATAGAGATCACAACAGCACAGAGCATTATGGTAGATAGAGCCGCTCCAATAGAGTTCACAACAGCACAGAGCATTATGGTAGATAGAGCCACTCCAATAGAGATCACAACAGCACAGAGCATTATGGTAGATAGAGCCGCTCCAATTACAACATCACAGACGGCAAGAGCTAGCTAGCTAGCCAGAGGACAGAATGTAACAGCAGTGTTATCCTGCCTCTGCCAGGATGAGGGCAGTTGAGGGCATGTGTTGGAAAGCTAAGCCCCTGTCCAACAGCAAGTGACAGAACAAAATCCATCCAGGTTCAGGTACCATCGCAATAGCAATAGGACCAGAGCTAGTCAAAGGTAGCCCGTGGGAAAATATAGTTTGGCAAGTCACAGGGTACTGCAGGGGAACAGCAGCGATGCTAGCTACTGTAAAAAAAACTAGAATAGGAGCAGCAGCAGTTCTAGTGGCTACTTGAAGAAGGAATCCCTCAGAGAAACACAAACTGTACTAGCTACTCTCACAGGGATTAGACTGGACATAACCTTTCAGACAGAGAGACAGCTACTCTCACAGGGATTAGACTGGACATGACCTTTCAGACAGAGACATAGCTACTCTCACGGGGATTAGACTGGACATAACCTTTCAGACAGAGACATAGCTACTCTCATAGGGATTAGACTGGACATAACCTTTCAGACAGAGAGACAGCTACTCTCACAGGGATTAGACTGGACATGACCTTTCAGACAGAGAGACTGCTACTCTCACAGGGATTAGACTGGACATGACCTTTCAGACAGAGAGACTGCTACTCTCACAGGGATTAGACTGGACATAACCTTTCAGACAGAGAGACAGCTACTCTCACAGGGATTAGACTGGACATGACCTTTCAGACAGAGACATAGCTACTCTCACAGGGATTAGACTGGACATAACCTTTCAGACAGAGACATAGCTACTCTCACAGGGATTAGACTAGACATTACCTTTCAGACAGAGACATAGCTACTCTCACAGGGATTAGACTGGACATAACCTTTCAGACAGAGACATAGCTACTCTCACAGGGATTAGACTAGACATTACCTTTCAGACAGAGACATAGCTACTCTCACAGGGATTAGACTGGACATAACCTTTCAGACAGAGACATAGCTACTCTCACAGGGATTAGACTAGACATTACCTTTCAGACAGAGACATAGCTACTCTCACAGGGATTAGACTGGACATGACCTTTCAGACAGAGAGACAGCTACTCTCACAGGGATTAGACTGGACATGACCTTTCAGACAGAGACATAGCTACTCTCACAGGGATTAGACTGGACATTACCTTTCAGACAGAGACATAGCTACTCTCACAGGGATTAGACTGGACATTACCTTTCAGACAGAGACATAGCTACTCTCACAGGGATTAGACTGGACATTACCTTTCAGACAGAGACATAGCTACTCTCACAGGGATTAGACTGGACATAACCTTTCAGACAGAGACATAGCTACTCTCATAGGGATTAGACTAGACATTACCTTTCAGACAGAGACATAGCTACTCTCACAGGGATTAGACTGGACATAACCTTTCAGACAGAGAGACAGCTACTCTCACAGGGATTAGACTGGACATAACCTTTCAGACAGAGACATAGCTACTCTCACAGGGATTAGACTGGACATAACCTTTCAGACAGAGACATAGCTACTCTCACAGGGATTAGACTGGACATAACCTTTCAGACAGAGACATAGTTACATGTATCTAGAAGGCACAATGTTTATGTACCTCTGAAAAGATTTACTGAAGACCTTCCCCCTGTCTGTGGATGTAATAATGTTTTCTCCCCTGTGGACCCATAGTCCTCAGGGCAGGGGATGGGGACAGGGGCGTCCCCCTGTATGTCCCAGGGTTGTGAACAAGAAAACACAGTTTGTTTGAAGCTTCCAGGTCTGTTATTTTTTCAGGTGGAGTGGCAGAGGAACGAGCATGTGATCGACCCGGTAAGCGACCCCAATTTCTTGGTGACTGCGGACCGTAATCTGATCATCAAACAGACGAGGCTGGCGGACACAGCCAACTACACCTGCGTGGCCAAGAACATTGTGGCTCGACGCAAGAGCTCCCCCGCCACCGTTCTGGTCTACGGTATGTACACACAGAGATACGCACACACACACACAGATATGTACGTACACACACACACAAACAAGCACACACACACACACACACACAGATATGTACGTACACACACACACACAAACAAGCACACACACACACACACACAGATATGTACGTACACACACACACAAACAAGCACACACACACACACACACAGATATGTACGTACACACACACACACAAACAAGCACACACACACACACACACACACAGATATGTACGTACACACACACACAAACAAGCACACACACACACACACACAGATATGTACGTACACACACACACACAAACAAGCACACACACACACACACACACACAGATATGTACGTACACACACACAAACAAGCACACACACACCAGTGCAGACCGGGGTCAATGCTTTGTCCACATACGATTTGGGACCATCTGAGCTTCTCAATCACACACACACACACACACACACACACACACACACACACACACACACACACACACACACACACACACACACACACACACACACACACACACACACACACACACACACAACCCTGTTTAGTTAGCATGTTGCCACACCTCAAAACCCCCTACGAACTGCCTCAGTCTTTGAATGATGAGGTTTCCCCTCCTGCATGTTAAATAGTCCCAGTAGTTTCCACTGCCAGCTGATACAGAAACAGATATAGAAACCACCTCAAATCTTTCAGTATCTATCTCAATCCAATGCTTTCTCTCTTGCATGTTAGTTAGACACTGTTCACAGCCAGCTGCTACAGTGACAACTAGTCTATACAGACACAGTCATCTGGTATAGTAACAAATAGTCCATACAGACACAGCCAGTTGGTATAGTAACAACTAGTCTATACAGACAGAGCCAGCTGGTATAGTAACAACTAGTCTATACAGACACAGACACAGTCAGCTGGTATAGTAACAACTAGTCTATACAGACACAGCCAGCTGGTATAGTAACAACTAGTCCATACAGACACAGTCAGCTGGTATAGTAACAACTAGTCTATACAGACACAGCCAGCTGGTATAGTAACAACTAGTCTATACAGACACAGCCATCTGGTATAGTAACAACTAGTCTATACAGACACAGCCATCTGGTATAGTAACAACTAGTCTATACAGACACAGCCAGCTGGTATAGTAACAACTAGTCTATACAGACACAGCCAGCTGGTATAGTAACAACTAGTCCATACAGACACAGTCAGTTGGTATAGTAACAACTAGTCCATACAGACACAGCCAGCTGGTATAGTAACAACTAGTCTATACAGACACAGCCATCTGGTATAGTAACAACTAGTCTATACTGCTGATACTGTAACCGAAACAACCTGTTATCTTCCAGTATCCCAACCCTCTGACTCCCATGCCTTTCCCAGGAGGCAGAGATGTTGAAAGCCGAAATTGAATGAACAGCAAACTGTAAATAATGACTTGGGTGTTGATTCTATTTATTTTAACATTCCAACGCACAGCACAGTCCCTCCTTACACACGGCCGTAGGTTCCCACGGTAACGCCAGTACTGCCTCTGACCTGGCGTCCATTACAGGCCATCTCGTAGCCTCCACCTAACGCTGCTCCACGTGCTAACAGCAGAGCCGACATGGTGGCATCGTCGCCTGGAAGTGAATCATTAAAGCGGTAACTGTGCGTGTAGGTGCCGTGAGGGAGATGTTTTACGCTGTCTAGTGTAGTTTACACTGAGGTAGTCTGGGAGACGGATAACCCGGTACACTTGGCACCCTATTCCCTATTAAGTGCACTATTTGGAGCAGAGTTCTTTAGGCCCTAGTCCTTAGTGTACTATTTGGTCCAGAGTTTTATGGGCCCTAGTCCTTAGTGTACTATTTGGACCAGAGTTCTATGGGCCCTAGTCCTTAGTGTACTATTATAGTAACAACTAGTCCATACAGACACAGCCAGTTGGTATAGTAACAACTAGTCTATACAGACAGAGCCAGCTGGTATAGTAACAACTAGTCCATACAGACACAGCCAGCTGGTATAGTAACAACTAGTCTATACAGACACAGTCAGCTGGTATAGTAACAACGAGTCTATACAGACACAGTCATCTGGTATAGTAACAACTAGTCTATACAGACACAGACACAGTCAGCTGGTATAGTAACAACTAGTCTATACAGACACAGCCAGCTGGTATAGTAACAACTAGTCTATACAGACACAGCCAGCTGGTATAGTAACAACTAGTCTATACAGACACAGCCAGCTGGTATAGTAACAACTAGTCTATACAGACACAGTCAGCTGGTATAGTAACAACGAGTCTATACAGACACAGTCATCTGGTATAGTAACAACTAGTCTATACAGACACAGACACAGCCAGCTGGTATAGTAACAACTAGTCTATACAGACACAGCCATCTGGTATAGTAACAACTAGTCTATACAGACACAGCCATCTGGTATAGTAACAACTAGTCTATACAGACACAACCAGCTGGTATAGTAACAACTAGTCTATACAGACACAGCCAGCTGGTATAGTAACAACTAGTCTATACAGACACAGCCAGCTGGTATAGTAACAACTAGTCCATACAGACACAGTCAGTTGGTATAGTAACAACTAGTCCATACAGACACAGCCAGCTGGTATAGTAACAACTAGTCTATACAGACACAGCCATCTGGTATAGTAACAACTAGTCTATACTGCTGATACTGTAACCGAAACAACCTGTTATCTTCCAGTATCCCAACCCTCTGACTCCCATGCCTTTCCCAGGAGGCAGAGATGTTGAAAGCCGAAATTGAATGAACAGCAAACTGTAAATAATGACTTGGGTGTTGATTCTATTTATTTTAACATTCCAACGCACAGCACAGTCCCTCCTTACACACGGCCGTAGGTTCCCACGGTAACGCCAGTACTGCCTCTGACCTGGCGTCCATTACAGGCCATCTCGTAGCCTCCACCTAACGCTGCTCCACATGCTAACAGCAGAGCCGACATGGTGGCATCGTCGCCTGGAAGTGAATCATTAAAGCGGTAACTGTGCGTGTAGGTGCCGTGAGGGAGATGTTTTACGCTGTCTAGTGTAGTTTACACTGAGGTAGTCTGGGAGACGGATAACCCGGTACACTTGGCACCCTATTCCCTATTAAGTGCACTATTTGGAGCAGAGTTCTTTAGGCCCTAGTCCTTAGTGTACTATTTTGACCAGAGTTTTATGGGCCCTAGTCCTTAGTGTACTATTTGGACCAGAGTTCTATGGGCCCTAGTCCTTAGTGTACTATTTGGACCAGAGTTCTATGGGCCCTAGTCCTTAGTGTACTATTTGGACCAGAGTTCTATGGGCCCTAGTCCTTAGTGTACTATTTGGAACAGAGTTCTATGGGCCCTAGTCCTTAGTGTACTATTTGGACCAGAGTTCTATGGGCCCCAGTCCTTAGTGTACTATTTGGACCAGAGTTCTATGGGCCCCAGTCCTTAGTGTACTATTTGGAACAGAGTTCTATGGGCCCTAGTCCTTGGTGTACTATTTGGACCAGAGTTCATAAGAGAAATTAGCCTAGTTTAATTCAGACCAGGAATAGTTTAAAATTAGCCTAGTTTAATTCAGACCAGGAATAGTTTAAAATTAGCCTAGTTTAATTCAGACAATAAATAGTTTGTAAGGAGCCTAGTTTAATTCAGACCAGGAATAGTTTAAAATTAGCCTAGTTTAATTCAGACCAGGAATAGTTTAAAATTAGCCTAGTTTAATTCAGACCAGGAATAGTTTAAAATTAGCCTAGTTTAATTCAGACCAGGAATAGTTTAAAAATAGCCTAGTTTAATTCAGACCAGGAATAGTTTGTAAGGAGCCTAGTTTAATTCAGACAATAAATAGTTTGTAAGGAGCCTAGTTTAATTCAGACAATAAATAGTTTGTAAGGAGCCTAGTTTAATTCACACCATGTTGTGTCAGTAATTCAATTCCATTGGTTTCCTCTCTGTTTTCCTCGCAGCCTCCAGCGTTTTGAAAAAGAGAAGGAGAAAAGGGAAAAAACAATTACCCCTTAAAATGATTCTTGATTAGTTATGTTGTCGAGAGATGATTGAAAGGATTGGCCTGTGGATTTTCCTTATTTACCTGATTCATAATGGAAGAATTTGAATGAATGGAGAGCACAGAGACTCATTTGCAACCTATTGTTTGCTTTTCATAACGTCAATCAATGAAGCCCCGCACTTAGGCCCCGAGACCCAGGAGAAATTGAACATAAATTGCAGGTCGCTCTTATATGCAATTTGATTTTGCTCAAACCAAACTAGGCTTGTAGAAAAAGGCCACAAACGTTTTTTTTTCTTCGATTGTCCCGTTAATCACTGTCATTACCACGACCCCTAAAGTAATCTGCACGACTTCACATTAAAATATGTCCGTTCACTTACCTTGACTTCTCAGTGGCCATGGCTCAGACTGAACTCTTAAGTATAGTGAGTTATAATAGTCTGGTATCCTCCAAAATGGCACCCTAATCCCTATATAGTGCACTATTTTAGACCAGGGCCCTATACAGAATATGGAATAGGGGTGCAATTCGGTATTTGAATTGGTGGGGTGACGTGGAGAAGGGAACGAGATAGGGGAGGGATGGTGGTCAGGACAGAGGGTGGAGGGGGAGCTGGGTTGGATGCATGGTAATGAGGGGGCAGGCAGTATGCTGTGGTGGAGCCACTCTGTGCTCAGAGGTAATCAGGGGCAAAGTGTTTTTACCTCACCATGGTGGGCAATCAATCACAGAGAGAGGGCAAGGAAATGATTTAAACCACGGAGGCCCTGGGAGGGAGCAGAGGAGCGGCGAGCAGAGAGAGAGAGAGAGAGGCAGAGGGAGAGGGAGAGGGAGAGGGAGAGGGAGAGAGAGAGAGAGAGAGAGAGAGAGAGAGAGAGAGAGAGAGAGAGAGAGAGAGAGAGAGAGAGAGAGAGAGAGAGAGAGAGAGAGAGAGAGGCCAATTTAGAGGGAAATGGTGGTGGAAGTAGGCTACGTAGATAGAGGGTCCAGACATACTGGTCCAAAAGCTTCCAAGTCATCAAATCAGTTATAGGTAATAGGGTGTAATTTATAGTGCACTACAGTATATAGGTAATAGGGTGTAGTTTATAGTGCACTACAGTATATAGGGAATAGGGTGTAATTTATAGTGCACTACAGTATATAGGAAATAGTGTGTAGTTTATAGTGCACTACAGTATATAGGGAATAGGGTGTAGTTTATAGTGCACTACAGTATATAGGAAATAGGGTGTAATTTATAGTGCACTACAGTATATAGGGAATAGGGTGTAATTTATAGTGCACTACAGTATATAGGGAATAGGGTGTAATTTATAGTGCACTACAGTATATAGGAAATAGGGTGTCATTTATAGTGCACTACAGTATATAGGGAATAGGGTGTAATTTATAGTGCACTACAGTATATAGGGAGTAGGGTGTAATTTATAGTGCACTACAGTATATAGGGAGTAGGGTGTAATTTATAGTGCACTACAGTATATAGGGAATAGGTTGCCGTTGGGGAGTTGAACCAGGAGAGTAAATATAGAGAGTTGGTTTGAAATCAAACGACTTGATTCCATCCAATCAACTTCCATGATCCAATTATACCCATTATGTGCCAGTCGTGAACTCTCACGGAGCGCGCACAGGAGCACGGCACACACAGAGACATGCACAAACGCACGCACGCACGCAGTGTGGTCACAGCACAACAACCTCTCCCTCAACGTCAGCAAGACAAAGGAGCTGATCGTGGACTACAGGAAACGGACGGCCGAGCAGGCCCCCATTCACATCGACTCGGCTGTAGGATCGATCATGTCGTGAAGAGGGAACGACAACGCCTCTGCCCCTTAAAAAATCTGAAAAGATTTGGCATGTCCCTCAGATCCTCAAAGGTTCTACAGCTGCACCATTGAGAGCGTCTTGACTGGCTGCATCACCGCCTGGTACGGCAACTGCTTGGGACCGCAAGACGCTACAGAGGGTTTTGCTTAAAGCCCAGTACTACACTGGGGCTGAGCTCCCTGCCATCCAGGACCTGTATACCAGGCGGTGTCAGAGGAAGGCCCTAAAAATGGTCAGACTCCAGCCACCCTAGTCATAGACTGTTCTTTCTGCTACCGCACGGCAAGCGGTGCCGATGCACCAACAGGACCCTCGATCGCTTCCACCCCCAAGTCATAAGACTGCTAGTTAGTTAGTTAGTTAAACTAGACTGGTAGTTAGTTAAAAAAGTAAACCAGACTATCTGCATTGAACCTAGTTATCATTACTCAGTACTGGTACCCTGTGTATAGAGCCTAGTTATCATTACTCAGTACTGGTACCCTGTGTATATAGCCTAGTTATCATTACTCAGTACTGGTACCCTGTGTATATAGCCTAGTTATCATTACTCAGTACTGGTACCCTGTGTATAGAGCCTAGGTATCAATACTCAGTACTGATACCCTGTGTATATACACACACACACACACACACACACACACACACACACACACACACACACACACACACACACACACACACACACACACACACACACACACACACACACACACACACACACACACACACACACACACACACACAGACACAGACACAGACACAGACACACACACACACACACACACACACACAGGCAGTGTGAGGGATAATTCACTAGTTAGAGTTGTTGCGATAGTCAGTTTCAGGCAGAGCAGAATAAGTACGACTGTGTAAGTCATGTTTTTCAAGTGTGAATAAGTGACGGTAAATTACATGGTCACCTACAGTTAAAACACTTCACACCCATCAACCACATGGAATCAGTGCCTGTTACGTCAAAGAGACCCGCGGACTTTAATCCCCACACTACTCTCACTACTCAGTCCTCACAAGTGGATTGGCATTTTCAAGCAAGTGTGTTATTTAGAATCAGATCGAAACGTTTTGTAAGAAGTTTTAGTTTTTTGTAAGAACTTTTTTGAGTTCAAGAAGTTCAGCTTAGACGTAAAAAAAACTTTGGATCATTCTTTTCCCTGTCTTGAGTCCAGCTTGTAGAGAACTATGACATTAGCTTGAAATTAGGAACAAGTTTCACCTCTGCTTTATGAATCGATTGCTTTGCGACGTGTTAGCGGAAAGTATACGCGTTCAGATTGACAAGGCGTCCTCGTTGATGTCTTTTGGTTCAAGACTAATTGTCCCTTAAAAACACGTAATGAGTAGCTCGACAATTAACACAACTGTCTTTAAACATGGAATAAGATAAAAGTTTACTTAATCAGTAAAGTGTCAACTTTGGGGAGAATGATACATAGTAATGGAGCTCTTTGAAACAAGCTGAAGATTAGACTGTTGGTGTGAGTGACAATATTTTGTCAATCTTGTCTCCTAATAAGTAAAGTTAAGTAAATACTTGTTAAGTAAATACTTGTTAAGTAAATACTTGTGTGGCAGAATATTTGTGTACTAAATAGTACACCGTTTGAGTACGCGGGGAAAAAAAATTAGTTTTAATAGTATGCATAATTTTGAAAAATCAAGTATACTTTAAATAACCCGAATGTCATTGTCCTTTTGGCTTTGACAACCGCTCATCATTAGATACGGGAATGTGCTGGTTGAAATCAACGAATAGCGGGAAACAACGTCATCGTACGTGACGCATTCTCAGTATGTGTATTTTTCGTAAAATAAGTATAGTTTAAATGCCAAAAAGGATGTTATACTAAATTCAATCAATCAAATGTATTTATAAAGCCCTTTTTTTACATCAGCTGATGTCACAGAGTGCTGTACAGAAACCCAGCCTAAAACCCCAAACAGCAAGCAATGCAGATGTAGAAGCACAGTGGCTAGGAAAAACTCCCTAGAAAGGCCAGAACCTAGGAAGAAACCTAGAGAGGAACCAGGCTGTGAGGGGTGGCCAGTCCTCTTCTGGCTGTGCCGGGTGGAGATTATAACAGAACATGGCCAAGATGTTCAAATGTTCATAGACGACCAGCAGGGTCAAATAATAATAATCACAGTGGTTGTCGAGGGTGCAACAGGTCAGCACCTCAGGAGTAAATGTCAGTTGGCTTTTCTTTGCCGAGCATTCAGAGTTAGAGACAGCAGGTGCGGTAGAGAGAGAGAGAGCTGAAAACAGCAGGTCCGGGACAAGGTAGCACGTCCGGTGAACAGGTCAGGGTTCCATAGCCGCAGGCAGAACAGTGGAAACTGGAGCAGCAGCACGACCAGCTGGACGGTGGACAACTAGGTGTTATCATGCCAGATAGTCCTGAGGCATTGTTCCAGGGCTCAGGTCCTACGGGAAGGGAGGAAGAGAGAGAGAGGAGAATTAGAGGGAGCATACTTAAATTCACACAGGACACCAGATAGACAGGAGAATTACACCAGATATAACAGATTGAGCCTAGCCCACCGGCACATGGACTATCGCAGCATAGATACAGGAGACTGAGACAGGGCGTGGTCAGGGGGAAACCTTGGCCCTGTCCGACCACAATAACCCCGGACAGGGCCAACCAGGCAGGATATAACCCCACCCACTTTTCCAAAAGCACAGCCCCCCCGGCCCCTGCCCACACACCACTAGAGGGATATCAACAGACCACCAACTTACTACCCTGAGACAAGGCCGAGTACAACCCACGAAGATCTCCTCAAGCGCACGAGCCCGAGGGGGCACAACACCCGAACAGGAAGATCAACCCACTCAAGTGACGCACCCCTCCTAGGGACGGCACGGAAGACATTTTGGCTCTTCACCTAGTAGAATCTGATGCACACTTTTCCACAATGCATTGGAAGAGGTGGGCTGAGAGTGACAGCCCGTAGTTCTCTTCAAGTAGGCCAAAAACAGAACTAGGCTGCTTAAAATTGGGAAGATGCCGAATAGCGAAGCTTCTGCGGTTGGTGTTCAAATGTTGGCTAAGTAGTTTTGGTTCTCCCTAAAATGACCATTAGTATTGCATCGTCATAGGCTACAGTTTTTTTTTTCTCACTGCAAAAGTGTTTCTTGTTCTCGTGGCCTTCATCAGGGCTTTTTAAACTAAATACTAAAACCATCTTTGGATTTCTGAACGTGTCCCGGCACCAGGAACATGTGGCTGCCTTATTGATGTCATGTTAATCAGAAGCTTTTCATCATATGGATTGGTTTAGTTTTATAGGCTAGGCTTATACCTATTGAATTATTTAAGTTATAGATCACACCCTAGCAGTCATTCCGATCTCGTTCTCAATGACCTTTAGTTTATTATGTTGCTGTCCAGCGGTTCTGAATATGCGATGCACCCCCCCACTGTCCACGTTTTTTTTCTTTGGATAGCCATTTTGATTTTAACATTTGAAAAGTATTAGTTTGTGTGTACTAGACTATAAAGTATGTTGAAATTTAACCAAATTACCTCTTTCTGTATTCAGTCCTTTTTAAATAGGATAGATGGACTATATGGGCTACGGTATAGGTGGAATGTGATGGTCTGTCTATAACCAGCCTGAGTAGGTCTATAACTCCATTAGGTTGAATGTGATAGTCTGTCTATAACCAGCCTGAGTAGGTCTATAACTCAATTAGGTGGAATGTGATAGTCTGTCTATAACCAGCCCAGTAGGTCTATAACTCCATTAGGTTGAATGTGATAGTCTGTCTATAACCAGCCTGAGTAAACCTATAACTCCATTAGGTGGAATGTGATAGTCTGCCTATAACCAGGCTGAGTAGGTCTATAACTCCATTAGGTTGAATGTGATAGTCTGTCTATAACCAGCCTGAGTAGGTCTATAACTCCATTAGGTGGAATGTGATAGTCTGTCTATAACCAGCCTGAGTAGGCCTATAACTCCATTAGGTGGAATGTGATAGTCTGTCTATAACCAGCCTGAGTAAACCTATAACTCCATTAGGTTGAATGTGATAGTCTGTCTATAACCAGCCTGAGTAAACCTATAACTCCATTAGGTTGAATGTGATAGTCTGCCTATAACCAGCACCGTAGGTCTATAACTCCATTAGGTGGAATGTGATAGTCTGCCTATAACCAGCCCAGTAGGTCTATAACTCCATTAGGTTGAATGTGATAGTCTGTCTATAACCAGCCTGAGTAAACCTATAACTCCATTAGGTGGAATGTGATAGTCTGCCTATAACCAGCCTGAGTAAACCTATAACTCCATTAGGTTGAATGTGATAGTCTGTCTATAACCAGCCTGAGTAGGCCTATAACTCCATTAGGTTGAATGTGATGGTCTGTCTATAACAAGCCTGAGTAGGTATATAACTCCATTAGGTTGAATGTGATAGTCTGTCTATAACCAGGCTGAGTAGGTCTATAACTCCATTAGGTTGAATGTGATAGTCTGTCTATAACCAGCCTGAGTAGGACTATAACTCCATTAGGTTGAATGTGATAGTCTGTCTATAACCAGCCTGAGTAGGCCTATAACTCCATTAGGTTGAATGTGATGGTCTGTCTATAACCAGCCTGAGTAGGTATATAACTCCATTAGGTGGAATGTGATAGTCTGTCTATAACCAGGCCAGTAGGTCTATAACTCCATTAGGTGGAATGTGATAGTCTGCCTATAACCAGCACAGTAGGTCTATAACTCCATTAGGTGGAATGTGATAGTCTGCCTATAACCAGCCTGAGTAAACCTATAACTCCATTAGGTTGAATGTGATAGTCTGTCTATAACCAGGCTGAGTAGGTCTATAACTCCATTAGGTTGAATGTGATGGTCTGTCTATAACCAGCCTGAGTAAACCTATAACTCCATTAGGTTGAATGTGATAGTCTGTCTATAACCAAGCTGAGTAGGTCTATAACTCCATTAGGTGGAATGTGATAGTCTGCCTATAACCAGCCTGAGTAAACCTATAACTCCATTAGGTTGAATGTGATAGTCTGTCTATAACCAGCCTGAGTAGGCCTATAACTCCATTAGGTTGAATGTGATGGTCTGTCTATAACCAGCCCAGTAGGTCTATAACTCCATTAGGTGGAATGTGATAGTCTGCCTATAACCAGCCTGAGTAGGTCTATAACTCCATTAGGTTGAATGTGATAGTCTGTCTATAACCAGGCTGAGTAGGTCTATAACTCCATTAGGTTGAATGTGATAGTCTGTCTATAACCAGCCTGAGTAGGTCTATAACTCCATTAGGTTGAATGTGATAGTCTGTCTATAACCAGCCTGAGTAGGTCTATAACTCCATTAGGTTGAATGTGATAGTCTGTCTATAACCAGCCTGAGTAGGTATATAACTCCATTAGGTTGAATGTGATAGTCTGTCTATAACCAGGCTGAGTAGGTCTATAACTCAATTAGGTTGAATGTGATAGTCTGTCTATAACCAGCCTGAGTAGGACTATAACTCCATTAGGTTGAATGTGATAGTCTGTCTATAACCAGCCTGAGTAGGCCTATATCTCCATTAGGTTGAATGTGATGGTCTGTCTATAACCAGCCCAGTAGGTCTATAACTCCATTAGGTTGAATGTGATAGTCTGTCTATAACCAGCCCAGTAGGTCTATAACTCCATTAGGTTGAATGTGATAGTCTGTCTATAACCAGCCCAGTAGACCTATAACTCCATTAGGTTGAATGTGATAGTCTGTCTATAACCAGCCTGAGTAAACCTATAACTCCATTAGGTTGAATGTGATAGTCTGTCTATAACCAGGCTGAGTAGGTCTATAACTCCATTAGGTGGAATGTGATAGTCTGCCTATAACCAGCCTGAGTAAACCTATAACTCCATTAGGTTGAATGTGATAGTCTGTCTATAACCAGGCTGAGTAGGTCTATAACTCCATTAGGTGGAATGTGATAGTCTGCCTATAACCAGCCTGAGTAAACCTATAACTCCATTAGGTTGAATGTGATAGTCTGTCTATAACCAGCCTGAGTAGGCCTATAACTCCATTAGGTTGAATGTGATAGTCTGTCTATAACCAGCCTGAGTAGGTCTATAACTCCATTAGGTTGAATGTGATAGTCTGTCTATAACCAGCCTGAGTAGGTATATAACTCCATTAGGTTGAATGTGATAGTCTGTCTATAACCAGTCTGAGTAGGTCTATAACTCAATTAGGTTGAATGTGATAGTCTGTCTATAACCAGCCTGAGTAGGACTATAACTCCATTAGGTTGAATGTGATAGTCTGTCTATAACCAGCCTGAGTAGGCCTATATCTCCATTAGGTTGAATGTGATGGTCTGTCTATAACCAGCCCAGTAGGTCTATAACTCCATTAGGTTGAATGTGATAGTCTGTCTATAACCAGCCCAGTAGGTCTATAACTCCATTAGGTTGAATGTGATAGTCTGTCTATAACCAGCCCAGTAGACCTATAACTCCATTAGGTTGAATGTGATAGTCTGTCTATAACCAGCCTGAGTAAACCTATAACTCCATTAGGTTGAATGTGATAGTCTGTCTATAACCAGGCTGAGTAGGTCTATAACTCCATTAGGTGGAATGTGATAGTCTGCCTATAACCAGCCTGAGTAAACCTATAACTCCATTAGGTTGAATGTGATAGTCTGTCTATAACCAGCCTGAGTAGGCCTATAACTCCATTGGGTTGAATGTGATGGTCTGTCTATAACCAGCCCAGTAGGTCTATAACTCCATTAGGTGGAATGTGATAGTCTGCCTATAACCAGCCTGAGTAAACCTATAACTCCATTAGGTTGAATGTGATAGTCTGTCTATAACCAGCCCAGTAGGTCTATAACTCCATTAGGTTGAATGTGATAGTCTGTCTATAACCAGGCTGAGTAGGTCTATAACTCCATTAGGTTGAATGTGATAGTCTGTCTATAACCAGGCTGAGTAGGTCTATAACTCCATTAGGTGGAATGTGATAGTCTGCCTATAACCAGCCTGAGTAAACCTATAACTCCATTAGGTTGAATGTGATAGTCTGTCTATAACCAGCCTGAGTAGGCCTATAACTCCATTGGGTTGAATGTGATGGTCTGTCTATAACCAGCCCAGTAGGTCTATAACTCCATTAGGTGGAATGTGATAGTCTGCCTATAACCAGCCTGAGTAAACCTATAACTCCATTAGGTTGAATGTGATAGTCTGTCTATAACCAGCCCAGTAGGTCTATAACTCCATTAGGTTGAATGTGATAGTCTGTCTATAACCAGGCTGAGTAGGTCTATAACTCCATTAGGTTGAATGTGATAGTCTGTCTATAACCAGCCTGAGTAGGTCTATAACTCCATTAGGTTGAATGTGATAGTCTGTCTATAACCAGCCTGAGTAGGTCTATAACTCCATTAGGTTGAATGTGATAGTCTGTCTATAACCAGCCTGAGTAGGTATATAACTCCATTAGGTTGAATGTGATAGTCTGTCTATAACCAGGCTGAGTAGGTCTATAACTCAATTAGGTTGAATGTGATAGTCTGTCTATAACCAGCCTGAGTAGGACTATAACTCCATTAGGTTGAATGTGATAGTCTGTCTATAACCAGCCTGAGTAAACCTATAACTCCATTAGGTTGAATGTGATAGTCTGTCTATAACCAGCCTGAGTAGGCCTATAACTCCATTAGGTTGAATGTGATGGTCTGTCTATAACCAGCCCAGTAGGTCTATAACTCCATTAGGTTGAATGTGATAGTCTGTCTATAACCAGCCCAGTAGGTCTATAACTCCATTAGGTTGAATGTGATAGTCTGTCTATAACCAGCCCAGTAGACCTATAACTCCATTAGGTTGAATGTGATAGTCTGTCTATAACCAGCCTGAGTAGGTCTATAACTCCATTAGGTTGAATGTGATAGTCTGTCTATAACCAGCCTGAGTAGGTCTATAACTCCATTAGGTTGAATGTGATAGTCTGTCTATAACCAGCCTGAGTAGGACTATAACTCCATTAGGTTGAATGTGATAGTCTGTCTATAACCAGCCCAGTAGGCCTATAACTCCATTAGGTTGAATGTGATAGTCTGTCTATAACCAGCCCAGTAGACCTATAACTCCATTAGGTTGAATGTGATAGTCTGTCTATAACCAGCCCAGTAGGCCTATAACTGAAGGGGTAGCCCACACCTGTCATTCACTCTAGCCAGGATGTAGGCTGGATGGTAGATGGTATCATCATAAAACAATATAAATTTTTTATCATACAAAGGACAAGCCATACCTTAAATTGAGGAGATCTTTACATGTGCCTGCACCTGCTGTCCTTTCAAATTCAAGTCCAATTATTTCAGTTGGGCATTTAGGTTCCTCGATGAACCCCCCACCATATAAGGAGGTTCCTCGATGAACCCCCCACCATATAAGGAGGTTCCTCGATGAACCCCCCCACCATATAAGGTGGTTCCTCGATGAACCCCCCACCATATAAGGAGGTTCCTCGATGAACCCCCCACCATATAAGGAGGTTCCTCGATGAATCCTCCACCATATAAGGAGGTTCCTCGATGAACCCCCCACCATATAAGGAGGTTCCTTGATGAACCCCCCACCATATAAGGAGGTTCCTCGATGAACCCCCCACCATATAAGGAGGTTCCTCGATGAATCCTCCACCATATAAGGAGGTTCCTCGATGAATCCTCCACCATATAAGGAGGTTCCTCGATGAACCCCCCACCATATAAGGAGGTTCCTTGATGAACCCCCCACCATATAAGGAGGTTCCTCGATGAACCCCCCACCATATAAGGAGGTTCCTCGATGAATCCTCCACCATATAAGGAGGTTCCTCGATGAACCCCCCACCATATAAGGAGGTTCCTTGATGAATCCCCCACCATATAAGGAGGTTCCTCGATGAATCCCCCACCATATAAGGAGGTTCCTCGATGAATACCCCACCATATAAGGAGGTTCCTCGATGAACAACCTCCACCATATAAAGAGGTTCCTCGATGAACCCCACCTCCTATGGGGGTTCTTGGAAGAACCTGTTGTGGGCCGTTTCCAGTGCCAAGAACCCTGAGGTTCTTCGAAAGAACTGTGAGGATCTTAGAAGATCTCTTGTTGCACTGTAGCGCAGTACAGACAGCATCACAGCTATAGTGCAGTGGTCACAGGACAACAGAGAGCATCACAGCTACAGTACAGTACAGTAGTCACAGGGCTGCAGACAGCATCACGCCTACAGTAAAATACAGTAGTCACAGTACAGCAGTCAGCATCACGCCTACAGCACAGTAGTCAGACAGGACCCACTAATGTATATATCTGTCCATAATACATGTAGTCAGACAGGACCCCTTTATTTATCTGTCCACCCATGTCGGGTAACCCTGGCTTATTTATCCCTCCATCCCTCCCTCAATCCATCCACTCCTTTCCTCGTCTCCTCTCTCACTCACTCACTCCCTCCTCTTCCCACCCATTGCCCTCCCTCCCTCCCTCCCTCCCTCCCATCCTTCCCTCCCTCCCTCCCCTTCCACTCCTCCTCCTCCTCCCTCCCTTCATCCAACCCCTCCCCCACCTTACTCCTTGGCTTCCCTCCTCCTCTCCATCCCTTCATCACGGTGACAGTGAACGGCGGTTGGTCTACCTGGACAACGTGGTCGGCGTGCAGCTCAGTTTGTGGGCGTGGCTGGCAGAGGAGGAGCCGCAGCTGCACCAATCCCACGCCGCTGAACGGGGGCATGGCATGCGACGGACAGAATGTCCAGAAAAGCGCCTGCACCGCCACCTGCCCAGGTAACACACCGCCCGCTCAACCGCTCACAGGCCTTCAGCTAGGCTGCTTCCTGTCCTGTGGCTCCGCCTCTGCTTGGCTGTGATTGGCTTAGCCAGTTTGGCTTCCTGTGGCTGCCTGCTGCTTTCTGTGGCAAAACATTTTTTTGTGTTGCGCTTTACAGACATCATTAGTTCATCTTTTGTTTGAGATTTTGCCAGATTTTTTTTTTTTAGATCAAATTTTTTAATTGGTGAGCTGGCTGGTTGGTCAGTTGTTTGTCTGTGGTTAGATTGAGTTGAGTAGAATGTTAAAAATATACTTTTGTGTCTTCAGTTTCTACACATCCCTGTTTCTCCTCCCTGTAGTCTGCGCAGTAGACCCCATGTCCCTGATTCACATCTCTTCTGTGAGAGACTGAGTCCCTAGCTGCATCCCAAATGGCACCCTATTCACTATATAGCTCCTAGGGGCTCTGGTCTAAAGTAGTGTACTGCGTAGGGAATAGGGTGCCATTTGGGACACATATCATAATCGCTAGTCGTTGCAAAGTGTCAGAGCAGGCTACCGTACTGCATCTGTTATTGTTCGGCGCTCTAGCCATGTAGTAAATATTGGACATTAAAAGGTGAATTACAGCAGACTGTGTGGAGGCAGAGTGGTGTGGAGGCAGAGTGGCGTGGAGGCAGAGTGGTGTAGAGGCAGAGTGGTGTGGAGGCAGAGTGGTGTGGAGGCAGAGTGGTGTAGAGGCAGAGTGGCGTGGAGGCAGAGTGGTGTGGAGGCAGAGTGGTGTGGAGGCAGAGTGGTGTAGAGGCAGAGTGGTGTGGAGGCAGAGTGGTGTGGAGGCAGAGTGGCGTGGAGGCAGACAGAAAAACACACATACTGCATGATTCTGAGCAGAACTTGTAATTCAGATCCCTGGCAGGCAGCAGGAGAGGGAAGAACAGACAGATGGATGGAGGGAGGAATACAGAAAGAGAGGGATGGAGTGAGATGGGGGAGTGTGAGAGAGAGAGAGAGAGAGAGAGAGAGAGAGAGAGAGAGAGAGAGAGAGAGAGAGAGAGAGAGAGAGAGAGAGAGAGAGAGGCGGGCATTAGTCAGGTGTGAATATCCTATGCTCCGTCAACAGCACAGAGTTAATCCCTCCACCTCCGTCAGACTCTAGCTTCTACTGTTCCTGCTCCCTGGTACCTGAGTCATATCTACTGCAACCAATCAGAGATCTCATTATAACATCTCGTTGCATCATCACTCCCAGGACAGGTCGTCAGACGTCAACCCACAGGCTGGAGTGAAAGTATTATGGCCCTATCGGGAATACAACTAATGCTCCAGGGGGCCACTAGGAGACAAAGCATCATGGGATGTGGGATTTGACAGCAACAGGAGGTGGATTGTGTTCTGATTAAAACAGTGCATTCATGGGTTCAATCTCAGAAGTACCCGGGGATGCAAGGTGCTCCTATAACAAAGCAGGCAGAGCACCTCCGTAGGCTTTAAGGAGATTAAACGTGGACCCCCAAACCCCTCCCCCAAGAGTGTCCATGTAATTCCAACCCTAAGGGCACTGTAACACAAATTGCATTGTGGCATGTGTGGGCAGCGTAGTGAGACAGAGGGGACTGAGTTTGTGTCCCAAATGGTGCCCTAGCCCATAAATAGTGCACTACCTTTGTTTTGACCAGAGCTTTATCGGGAATAGGGTGTAATTTATAGTGCACTACAGTATATAGGGAGTAGGGTGTAGTTTATAGTGTACTACAGTATATAGGTAATAGGGTGTAGTTTATAGTGCACTACAGTATATAGGGAGTAGGGTGTAATTTATAGTGCACTACAGTATATAGGGAATAGGGTGTAATTTATAGTGCACTACAGTATATAGGGAATAGGGTGTAGTTTATAGTGCACTACAGTATATAGGAAATAGGGTGTAGTTTATAGTGCACTACAGTATATAGGAAATAGGGTGTAGTTTATAGTGCACTACAGTATATAGGGAATAAGGTGTAATTTATAGTGCACTACAGTTTATATGGAATAGGGTGTCATTTTAGACGCGGTGTGACTGAGGGGAGAGGCCAGAACCCCAGACTCTGAATGTCCAGTCTGTAGATGAGGGATAGACTGGGACTTTGACGTCTATCACAGCTCTGATGGCTCTGAATGTCCAGTCTGTAGATGAGGGATAGACTGGGACTTTGACGTCTATCACAGCTCTGATGGCTCTGAATGTCCAGTCTGTAGATGACGGATAGACTGGGACTTTGACGTCTATCACAGCTCTGATGGCTCTGAATGTCCAGTCTGTAGATGACGGATAGACTGGGACTTTGACGTCTATCACAGCTCTGATGGCTCTGAATGTCCAGTCTGTAGATGACGGATAGACTGGGACTTTGACGTCTATCACAGCTCTGATGGCTCTGAATGTCCAGTCTGTAGATGACGGATAGACTGGGACTTTGACGTCTATCACAGCTCTGATGGCTCTGAATGTCCAGTCTGTAGATGACGGATAGACTGGGACTTTGACGTCTATCACAGCTCTGATGGCTCTGAATGTCCAGTCTGTAGATGACGGATAGACTGGGACTTTGACGTCTATCACAGCTCTGATGGCTCTGAATGTCCAGTCTGTAGATGACGGATAGACTGGGACTTTGACGTCTATCACAGCTCTGATGGCTCTGAATGTCCAGTCTGTAGATGAGGGATAGACTGGGACTTTGACGTCTATCACAGCTCTGATGGCTCTGAATGTCCAGTCTGTAGATGAGGATAGACTGGGACTTTGACGTCTATCACAGCTCTGATGGCTCTGAATGTCCAGTCTGTAGATGAGGGATAGACTGGGACTTTGACGTCTATCACAGCTCTGATGGCTCTGAATGTCCAGTCTGTAGATGAGGGATAGACTGGGACTTTGACGTCTATCACAGCTCTGATGGCTCTGAATGTCCAGTCTGTAGATGAGGGATAGACTGGGACTTTGACGTCTATCACAGCTCTGATGGCTCTGAATGTCCAGTCTGTAGATGAGGGATAGACTGGGACTTTGACGTCTATCACAGCTCTGATGGCTCTGAATGTCCAGTCTGTAGATGAGGGATAGACTGGGACTTTGACGTCTATCACAGCTCTGATGGCTCTGAATGTCCAGTCTGTAGATGAGGGATAGACTGGGACTTTGACGTCTATCACAGCTCTGATGGCTCTGAATGTCCAGTCTGTAGATGAGGGATAGACTGGGACTTTGACGTCTATCACAGCTCTGATGGCTCTGAATGTCCAGTCTGTAGATGAGGGATAGACTGGGACTTTGACGTCTATCACAGCTCTGATGGCTCTGAATGTCCAGTCTGTAGATGAGGGATAGACTGGGACTTTGACGTCTATCACAGCTCTGATGGCTCTGAATGTCCAGTCTGTAGATGAGGGATAGACTGGGACTTTGGCGTCTATCACAGCTCTGATGGCTCTGAATGTCCAGTCTGTAGATGACGGATAGACTGGGACTTTGACGTCTATCACAGCTCTGATGGCTCTGAATGTCCAGTCTGTAGATGAGGGATAGACTGGGACTTTGACGTCTATCACAGCTCTGATGGCTCGGCTTTGTCTGTATGGGGAAAAGGTGTTCTTTATGGAAAATATGAATGACGTTCCACCCATGAGGCCAATAGAGGGTGATTTGGTCATTTGGCTGCTGGCTCCTTTTTTGCTTCTGAGTGTGTGATTTGGGATGGCACATGCACAGCCATTAGTACCATGACCCATGACCTTGTCTGGTACAATGTACTACTGACTACATGGGCAGACTGGAGACTATTAGACAGAAGGCCAGAATGAAATCAATGACATTTGGAGCTGTGTAATGCGCAGTAGATTCAGCGATGCGATCCCTCGGTGTGAATAATTTAAGATGAGGATTTGACACGTCTGACATTTTTGAATACAGTAGCTAGTGGTCAAGGTTTGTTTATGGTTAAAAAATGTTTTTATCTATCTAGGCTGAAGCTTGTTAGACTGGGCTTGTGATTTCTTTGTTCTGTCAGTGTTATTTTTTTTTGGTATTTTATCTTGTAGTTTTATAAACGGTACACGGTATAGCAGCAGTCCTGCTTTAAGAATCCACTCATGATTCCAGAGGGCAGAATTATTTGTTAA
>CM059789.1:3026304-3056304 GCA_030435695.1 Brachymystax lenok tsinlingensis
ACAGGCCTGCCTCCTCTCCCTTCCCCTATTGGTTTATTGTATGACAGACCTGCCTCCTCTCCCCTTCCTTATTGGTTTATTGTATAACAGACCTGCCTCCTCTCCCTTCCCCTATTGGTTTATTGTATAACAGACCTGCCTCCTCTCCCTTCCCCTATTGGTTTATTGTATGACAGACCTGCCTCCTCTCCCTTCCCCTATTGGTTTATTGTATGACAGACCTGCCTCCCCTCCTTCACAACCTACTATGTTGGGTGATTGAAAAAAAGTGTTTACGTCAGTGGAGTTGGAACAGAGGGCAGTGTGATTTATGTTTTCTCACTTTGTTTACAGAATAATTAGCAGTTGTTGCGGAGTGAGTGGTTTCTGAGTGGCTAAGTTTTTTTTCTTCTTGAATTCAAAGCAACATTGATAAAACAACAAAGCTGTCTTCTCCCAGTCCTGTGATATCTTCACTGAGACTATCAAACACATTCTTCATACCACCTCGCATTCCTCTCCATCCTTTCCTTCCGTTCTAACCCGTCATGTCGATATTTGTATCCTTGCTCTCCTGCTGTTGCTGAATTCACTTCAATTCAAAGGGGCTTTATTGGCATGGGGAACATATGTTAACATTGCCAAAGTAAGTGAAATAGATAATCAACAAAAGTGTAATAAACAATTTAAAAAAAAAAAAACTACACTGACAGAAGTTCCAAAGAGATCGAGACATTTCAAATGTCGTATTATGTCTATATACAGTGTTGCAACGAAGTACAAAAGGGAAAATAAATAAACATAAATATGGGTTGTGTTTACAACGATGTTTGTTCTTCACTGGTTGCCCTTTTATTGTGGCAACAGGTCACACATATTGCTGCTGTAATGGCACACTGTGGCATTTCACCCAATAGATATGGGAGTTTATCAAAATTGAATTTGTTTTCGAATTATTTGTGGGTCTGTGTAATCTAAGGGAAATATGTGTCTCTAATATGGTCATACATTTTGCAGGAGGTTAGGAAGTGCAGCTCAGTTTCCACCTCATTTTGTGGGCATTGTGCACATAGCCTGTCTTCTCTTGAGAGCCAGGTCTGCCTACGTTGGCCTCTCTCAATAGCAAGGCTATGCTCACTGAGTCTCCAGAAAGATTTACGGCGTTGCACCCTGAGCCCCTAACAACTAACTATCGCCATAACCATAACACTGGCCTTGTTCCATGCTATGGTAACAGTGGTGGATATATCATAGGCTGTGGTCTTTTATAGGTGCTCTCTGTTTTCATAGTAGCTCACCTGCTAGTGACCTTAGCCCAGAGTTCTAGCATCCATCTCCACTATAAAGCTCTGCTGTATGTTTGTAAAGTATATAGTCTCTGTAAATCAAATCAAATCACATTTTATTGGTCACATACACATGGTTAGCAGATGTATTTACGAGTGAAGCGAAATGCTTGTGCTTCTAGTTCAGACAGTGCAGTAATATCGAAAAATAATATCTAACAGTAATATCTAACAAGTAATCTAACAATTCCCCAACAACTAACAAATACACACAAATCTAAAGGGGTGAATGAGAATATGTATATATAAATATATGGATGAGCAATGGCCGAGCGGCATAGGCAAGATGCAATAGATGGTATAAAATACAGTATATACATCTGGGATGAGTAGTGTAAGATATGTAAACATCATTATTAAAGTGGCATTAATAAAGTGACTAGTGATCCATTTGTTTGAGTGGCCAATGATTTCAAGTGTAGCAGCATCTGTGTTAGTGATGGCTGTTAAACAGTCTGAGATAGAATCTATTTTTAAGTATTGGTCCCAGCTTTGATGCACCTGTACTGACCTCGCCTTCTGGATGATGGCGGGGTGAACAGGCAGTGGCTTGGATTGTTGATGTCCTTGATGACCTTTTTGGCCTTCCTGTGACATCGGGTCTGTGTAGGTGTCCTGGAAGGCAGGTAGTTTACCCCCTGTGATACGTTGTGCGGACTGCACCACCCTCTGGAGAGACCGCGGTTGTGGGCGATGCAGTTTCCTTACCAGGCATCTAACCCAACAGGATGCTCTCGATTGTGCATCTGTAGAAGTTTGTGAGGGTTTTAGGTGACAAGCCAAATTTCTTCAGCCTCCTGAGGTTGAAGAGGCGCTGTTGCGCTGTTGCGCCTTCTTCACCACACTGTCTGTGGGTGGACCATTACAGTTTGTCCGTGATGTGTACGCAGAGGAACCTGAAACTTTCCACCTTCTCCACTGCTGTCCCGTCGATGTGGATAGAGGGGTGCTCCCTCTGCTGTCCTGTCAATGTGGATAATGGGGGTGCTCCCTCTGCTGTCCCGTCGATGTGGATAGAGGGGTGCTCCCTCTGCTGTCCTGTCAATGTGGATATGGGAGGTGCTCCCTCTGCTGTCCTGTCAATGTGGATATGGGAGGTGCTCCCACTGCTGTATGCAGTAACCCTACTTTTATAGGTGCTGTATGTTTGTAAAGTAGCTCACCTGCCAGTGACCTTAGCCCAGCGTGCTAGCATCCATCTCCTCTATAAAGCTCTGCTGCTCACCTAGCTCACATCATTATCCTCTTGAATGAAAACAAAAAAGATATGATCTCATACATACTGTTGTACTGCTCATGTATACAGTGCCTTGCAAAAGTATTCATCCCCCTTGGCATTTTTCCTATTTTGTTGCATTACAACCTGTAATTTAAATGGATTTTTATTTGGATTTCATGTGATGTAAATACACAAAATAGTCAAAATTGGTGAAGTGAAATTTAAAAAAATAACTTGTTTAAAAAAATTCTAAAAAATTAAAAAATGAAAAGTGGTGTGTGTATGTATTCACCCCCTTTGCTATGAAGCCCCTAAATAAGATCTGGTGCAACCAATTACCTTCAGAAGTCACATAATTAGTTAAATAAAATAAAATAAATAAATAAAATAAATAAAATAAATAAATAAAATAAAATAAAGTCCACCTGTGTGCAATCTAAGTGTCACATGATCTTTCACATGATCTCAGTATATAAACACCTGTTCTGAAAGGCCCCAGAGTCTGCAACACCACTAAGCAAGGGGCACCATGAAGACCAAGGAGCTCTCCAAACAGGTCAGGGACAAAGTTGTGGAGAAGTACAGATCAGGGTTGGGTTATAAAAAAATATCAGAAACTTTTAACATCCCACAGAGCACCATTAAATCCATTATTAAATAATGGAAAGAACAAGGCACCACAATAAACCTGCCAAGAGTGGGCCGCCCACCAAAACTCACAGACCAGGCAAGGAGGGCATTAATCAGAGAGGCAACAAAGAGACCAAAGATAACCCTGAAGGAGCTGCAAAGCTCCATAGCGAGATTGGAGAATCTGTCCATAGGACCACTTTAAGCCGTACACTCCACAGAGCTAGGCTTTACAGAAGAGTGGCCAGAAAAAAAGCCATTGCTTAAAGAAAAATAAGCAAACCCGTTTGGTGTTCGCAAAAAGGCAAGTGGGAGACTCCCCAAACATATGGAAGAAGGTCCTCTGGTCAGATGAGAATAAAACTGAGCTTTTTGGCCATCAAGAAAAACACTATGTCTGGCACAAACCCATGATGATGCCACCACCATGCTGTGGGGATGTTTTTCATCGGCAGGGACTGGGAAACTGGTAAGAATTGAAGGAATGATGGATTGTGCTAAATACAGGGAAATTCTTGAGGGGAACCTGTTTCAGTCTTCCAGAGATTTGAGACTCTGTCCATCTCCTGTTATGTTTCATAAAGCACTGTCTTTTCTTGTGGAATGAAAGCAAAGCAAGCAGAACTACAGACTGTATCTGTTTAAACACACATTGTTGCCAAGGAGGATGAATACTTTCGCAAGCCACTGTAGCATCTAAATCTGTACATCTCCTGTTATACTGCTCAGGTATAGCTTCTAACTCTGTCCATCTCCTGTTATACTGCTCAGGTATAGCTTTTAACTCTGTCCATCTCCTGTTATGTTTCTGCTCAGGTATAGCTTCTAACTCTGTCCATCTCCTGTTATACTGCTCAGGTATAGCTTCTAACTCTGTACATCTCCTGTTATGTTTCTGCTCAGGTATAGCTTCTAACTCTGTCCATCTCCTGTTATGTTTCTGCTCAGGTATAGCTTCTAACTCTGTCCATCTCCTGTTATACTGCTCAGGTATAGCTTCTAACTCTGTCCATCTCCTGTTATGTTTCTGCTCAGGTATAGCTTCTAACTCTGTCCATCTCCTGTTATACTGCTCAGGTATAGCTTCTAACTCTGTCCATCTCCTGTTATGTTTCTGCTCAGGTATAGCTTAACTCTGTCCATCACCTGTTATGTTTCTGCTCAGGTATAGCTTCTAACTCTGTCCATCTCCTGTTATGTTTCATAAAGCACTGTCTTTTCTTGTGGAATGAAAGCAAAGCAAGCAGAACTACAGACTGTATCTGTTTAAACACACATTGGTTTTGGTGTGTTGCCTAATCCACTGTGTCAGTCTGCCTGTATCTGTATTGGAATGCTCTCATGCCTTGTAGGGAAAACCTAATATTATACACCTAATATTATATACCTAATTGTATATACCTAATATTATGTACATATTCTATATTTAATAGTATACACCTAATAGTATACACCTAATAGCATATACCTAATTGTATACCTAATATTATTTACCTACTAGTATATATCGAATATTATGTACCTAATACTATGTACCTAATATTTAATCCTAATATTTTATACCTAATATTATATACCTATTATTATCAACCTAATATTATAAACCTGATATTATATACCTAATATTAAATACCTAAGTGTATACCTAATAATGTAACTTATAGTATATACCTAATATTATATACCTTATAGTATGTACCTAATATTATATACTTAATATGCTGTACCTAATATTATATACCTAATATTACAAACCTAATAGTGTATACCTAAGTGTATACCTAATAGTGTATACCTAATAGTGTATACCTAATGTTATATCCCAAATAGTATATATACCTAATAGTATATACCTAATGTTATATCCCTAATAGTATATACCTAATGTTATATACCAAATAGTATATACCTAATATTATATACATAGTATTATATACCTAATATTATACACATAGTATTATATACCTAATAGTATATACCTAATAGTATATACCTAATATTATACACATAATAGTAAATACCTAATATTATATACCTAATGTTACAAACCTAATAGTGTATACCTAATATTATATACCTAATATTATATACCTAATAGTGTATACCTAATATTATATACCTAATAGTGTATACCTAATATTATATACCTAATAGTGTATACCTAATATTATATACCTAATAGTGTATACCTAATAGTGTATACCTAATATTATATACCTAATATTATATACCTAATAGTGTATACCTAATATTATATACCTAATAGTGTATACCTAATATTATATACCTAATAGTGTATACCTAATAGTGTATACCTAAGTGTATAACTAATATTATATACCTAATAGTATATACCTAATAGTATGTACCTAATATTATATACCTAATAGTATATACCTTATAGTATACCTAATATTATATACCAAATAGTATATACCTAATATTATACACATAATAGTATATACCTAATAGTATATACCTAATAGTATATACCCTATAGTATATACCTAATGTTATATACAGTACCAGTACAAAGTTTGGACACACCTACTCATTCAAGGGATTTCTTTATTTTTACTATTTTTACTATTCTGTTTTGCATTCTCGCAACCAGCTTCATGACGAACGCTTTTCCAACAGTCTTGAAGGAGTTTCCACATATGCTGAGCACTTGTTGGCTGATTTTCCTTCACTCTGCGGTCCAACTCATCCCAAACCATCTCAACTGAGTTGAGGTCGGGTGATTGTGGAGGCCAGGTCCTCTGATGCAGCACTCCATCACTCTCCTTCTTGGTCAAATAGCCCTTACACAGCCTGGAAGTGTTTTGGGTCATTGTCCTGTTGAAAAACTAATGACAGTCCCACTAAGTGCAAACCAAATGGGATGGTGTATCGCTGCAGAATGCTGTGGTAGGCATGCTGGTTAAGTGTGCCTTGAATTCTGGTTTCACTTTGTCATTATGGGATATTGTGTGTAAATTGCTTTTTTTCATCCATTTTTGAAGAAGGCAGTAATGTAACTAAGTGTGAAAAAGGTCAATGGGTCTGAATACTTTCCGAATGCGCTGCACACCTAATATTACACTGAACAAAACTATAAACACAAGATGTAAAGTGTTGGTCCCATGTTTCATGACCTGAAATAAAAAGATCCCAGAAATGTTTCTATACGCACAGAAATCTTATTTCTCTCAAATGTTGTGCACAAATTTGTTTACATCCTTGTTAGTGAGCATTTATCCTTGTCCACCTGACAAGTGTGGCATATCAAGAAGCTGATTAAACAACATGATCCTTGCACAGGTGCACCTTGTGCTGGGGGGGTCAATAAAGGCCACTCTAAAATGTGCAGTTTTGTCACACAACACAATGCCGCAGAGGTCTCAAGTTTTGAGGGAGCGTGGAATTGCTGACTGTAGGAATGTCCACCAGAGCTGGTGCCGGAAAATGTCATGTTCATTTCTCTACCATAAGCCGCCTCCAACGTAGTTTTAAGGAATTTGACAGTAAGTCCAACTAGCCTCACAACCGTAGACCACGTGTCAAATTTTATTGGTTACATACACATGGTTAGCAGATGTTATTGTGAGTTTAGCGAAATGCTTGTGCTTCTAGATCCGACAGTGCAGCAGTATCTAACAGGTAATATCTAACAATTCCACAACAAAATCTAATATCTAACACATTTTAACAAATTCCCCCAAAGCCTAATACACACAACCTTGTAAAGGAATGGGATAAGGGGCGGCAGGGTAGCCTAGTGGTTAGAGGCAGGTAGCCTAGTGGTTAGAGGCAGGTAGCCTAGTGGTTAGAGGCAGGTAGCCTAGTGGTTAGAGGCAGGTAGCCTAGTGGTTAGAGGCAGGGTAGCCTAGTGGTTAGAGGCAGGGTAGCCTAGTGGTTAGAGCGTTGGACTAGTAAAAAGAAAGGTTGCAAGATTGAATCCCCGAGCTAACAAGGTAAAAATCTGCCATTCTGCCCCTGAACAAGGCAGTTATCCCAGTGTTCCTAGGCCATCATTGAAAATAAGAATTTGTTCTTAACTGACTTGCCTAGTTACATTAAATGTAATATATACAGTGGGGCAAAAAAGTATTTAGTCAGCCACCAATTGTGCAAGTTCTCTCACTTAAAAAGATGAGAGAGGCCTGTAATTTTCATCATAGGTACACTTCAACTATGACAGACGAAATGAGGAAGAAAAAAACAGAAAATCACATTGTAGGATTTTTAATGAATTTATTTGCAAATTATGGTGGAAAATAAGTATTTGGTCACATACAAACAAGCAAGATTTCTGGCTCTCACAGACCTGTAACTTCTTCTTTAAGAGGCTCCTCTGTCCTCCACTCGTTACCTGTATTAATGGCACCTGTTTGAACTTGTTATCAGTATAAAGACACCTGTCCACAACCTCAAACAGTCACACTCCAAACTCCACTATGGCCAAGACCAAAGAGCTGTCAAAGGACACCAGAAACAAAATTGTAGACCTGCACCAGTTTGGGAAGACTGAATCTGCAATAGGTAAGCAGCTTGGTTTGAAGAAATCAACTGTGGGAGCAATTATTAGGAAATGGAAGACATACAAGACCACTGATAATCTTCCTCGATCTGGGGCTCCACATAAGATCTCACCCGTGGGGTCAAAATGATCACAAGAACGGTGAGCAAAAATCCCAGAACCACACAGGGGACCTAGTGAATGACCTGCAGAGAGCTGGGACCAAAGTAACAAAGCCTACCATCAGTAACACACTACGCGCCAGAGACTCAAATCCTGCAGTGCCAGGCGTGTCCCCCTGCTTAAGCCAGTACATGTTCAGGCCCGTCTGAAGTTTGCTAGAGAGCATTTGGATGATCCAGATGAGGATTGGGAGAATGTCAGATGAAACCAAAATATAACTTTTTGGTAAAAACTCAACTCGTCGTGTTTGGAGGACAAAGAATGCTGGAAGTTGCATCCAAAGAACACCATACCTACTGTGAAGCATGGGGTGGAAACATCATGCTTTGGGGCTGTTTTCTGCAAAGGGACCAGGGCGACTGATCCGTGTAAAGGAAAGAATGAATGGGGCCATGTATCGTGAGATTTTTGAGTGAAAACCTCCTTCCATCAGCAAGGGCATTGAAGATGAAAGCGTGGCTGGGTCTTTCAACATGACAATGATCCCAAACACACACCCGAACCTTGAAGGAGTGGCCGTAAGAAAGCATTTCAAGGTCCTGGAGTGGCCTAGCCAGTCTCAGATCTCAACCCCATAGAAAATCTTTGGAGGAGTTTAAAGTCTGTGTTGCCCAGCGACAGCCCCAAAACATCACAGCTCTAGAGGAGATCTGCATGGAGGAATGGGCCAAAATACCAGCAACAGTGTGTGAAAACCTTGTGAAGACTTACAGAAAACGTTTGACCTCTGTCATTGCCAACAAAGGGTATATAACAAAGTATTGAGATAAACTTTTGTTATTGACCAAATACTTATTTTCCACCATAATTTGCAAATAAATTTATAAAAAATCCTACAATGTGATTTTCTGGATTTTTTTCCCTCATTTTGTCTGTCATAGTTGAAGTGTACCTATGATGAAAATTACAGGCCTCTCTCATCTTTTTAAGTGTGAGAACTTGCACAATTGGTGGCTGACTAAATACTTTTTTGCCCCACTGTATATGTATAAATATATGAATGAGCAGTGTGAATGAGCAGACCACTCTGTAGTGGCTAAGATGCAATAGATAGTAATGAATAGATAGTGAAGGATGCAGTATACAGTATATACATATGAGATGAGTAATGAATAGATAGTGAAGGATACAGTATATACATATGAGATGAGTAATGAATAGATAGTGAAGGATGCAGTATACAGTATATACATATGAGATGAGTAATGAATAGATAGTGAAGGATACAGTATACAGTATATACATATGAGATGAGTAATGAATAGATAGTGAAGGATACAGTATACAGTATATACATATGAGATGAGTAATGAATAGATAGTGAAGGATACAGTATACAGTATATACATATGAGATGAGTAATGAATAGATAGTGTAGGATACAGTATACAGTATATACATATGAGATGAGTAATGAATAGATAGTGAAGGATACAGTATACAGTATATACATATGAGATGAATAATGAATAGATAGTGAAGGATACAGTATATACATATGAGATGAGTAATGAATAGATAGTGAAGGATACAGTATACAGTATATACATATGAGATGAGTAATGAATAGATAGTGAAGGATACAGTATACAGTATATACATATGAGATGAGTAATGAATAGATAGTGAAGGATACAGTATATACATATGAGATGAGTAATGAATAGATAGTGAAGGATACAGTATACAGTATATACATATGAGATGAGTAATGAATAGATAGTAAAGGATACAGTATACAGTATATACATATGAGATGAGTAATGAATAGATAGTGAAGGATACAGTATATACATATGAGATGAGTAATGAATAGAGAGTGAAGGATACAGTATACAGTATATACATATGAGATGAGTAATGAATAGATAGTGAAGGATACAGTATACAGTATATACATATGAGATGAGTAATGAATAGATAGTGAAGGATACAGTATATACATATGAGATGAGTAATGAATAGATAGTGAAGGATACAGTATACAGTATATACATATGAGATGAGTAATGAATAGATAGTGAAGGATACAGTATATACATATGAGATGAGTAATGAATAGATAGTGAAGGATACAGTATACAGTATATACATATGAGATGAGTAATGAATAGATAGTGAAGGATACAGTATACAGTATATACATATGAGATGAGTAATGAATAGATAGTGAAGGATACAGTATATACATATGAGATGAGTAATGAATAGATAGTGAAGGATACAGTATACAGTATATACATATGAGATGAGTAATGAATAGATAGTGAAGGATACAGTATACAGTATATACATATGAGATGAGTAATGAATAGATAGTGAAGGATACAGTATATACATATGAGATGAGTAATGAATAGATAGTGAAGGTAGTGGATGGTATACAGTATACAGTATATACATATGAGATGAGTAATGAATAGATAGTGAAGGATACAGTATACAGTATATACATATGAGATGAGTAATGAATAGATAGTGAAGGATACAGTATACAGTATATACATATGAGATGAGTAATGAATAGATAGTGAAGGATACAGTATACAGTATATACATATGAGATGAGTAATGAATAGATAGTGAAGGATACAGTATACAGTATATACATATGAGATGAGTAATGAATAGATAGTGAAGGATACAGTATACAGTATATACATATGAGATGAGTAATGAATAGATAGTGAAGGATACAGTATACAGTATATACATATGAGATGAGTAATGAATAGATAGTGAAGGATACAGTATACAGTATATACATATGAGATGAGTAATGAATAGATAGTGAAGGATACAGTATACAGTATATACATATGAGATGAGTAATGAATAGATAGTGAAGGATACAGTATACAGTATATACATATGAGATGAGTAATGAATAGATAGTGAAGGATACAGTATATACATATGAGATGAGTAATGAATAGATAGTGAAGGATACAGTATACAGTATATACATATTAGATGAGTAATGAATAGATAGTGAAGGATACAGTATATACATATTAGATGAGTAATGAATAGATAGTGAAGGATACAGTATACAGTATATACATATGAGATGAGTAATGAATAGATAGTGAAGGATACAGTATACAGTATATACATATGAGATGAGTAATGAATAGATAGTGAAGGATACAGTATACAGTATATACATATGAGATGAGTAATGAATAGATAGTGAAGGATACAGTATACAGTATATACATATGAGATGAGTAATGAATAGATAGTGAAGGATACAGTATACAGTATATACATATGAGATGAGTAATGAATAGATAGTGAAGGATACAGTATATACATATTAGATGAGTAATGAATAGATAGTGAAGGATGCAGTATACAGTATATACATATGAGATGAGTAATGAATAGATAGTGAAGGATACAGTATATACATATGAGATGAGTAATGAATAGATAGTGAAGGATACAGTATACAGTATATACATATGAGATGAGTAATGAATAGATAGTGAAGGATACAGTATATACATATGAGATGAGTAATGAATAGATAGTGAAGGATACAGTATACAGTATATACATATGAGATGAGTAATGAATAGATAGTGAAGGATACAGTATACAGTATATACATATTAGATGAGTAATGAATAGATAGTGAAGGATACAGTATATACATATGAGATGAGTAATGAATAGATAGTGAAGGATACAGTATACAGTATATACATATGAGATGAGTAATGAATAGATAGTGAAGGATACAGTATACAGTATATACATATTAGATGAGTAATGAATAGATAGTGAAGGATACAGTATATACATATGAGATGAGTAATGAATAGATAGTGAAGGATACAGTATACAGTATATACATATGAGATGAGTAATGAATAGATAGTGAAGGATGCAGTATACAGTATATACATATGAGATGAGTAATGAATAGATAGTGAAGGATACAGTATACAGTATATACATATGAGATGAGTAATGAATAGATAGTGAAGGATACAGTATACAGTATATACATATGAGATGAGTAATGAATAGATAGTGAAGGATACAGTATACAGTATATACATATGAGATGAGTAATGAATAGATAGTGAAGGATGCAGTATACAGTATATACATATGAGATGAGTAATGAATAGATAGTGAAGGATACAGTATACAGTATATACATATGAGATGAGTAATGAATAGATAGTGAAGGATACAGTATACAGTATATACATATGAGATGAGTAATGAATAGATAGTGAAGGATACAGTATATACATATGAGATGAGTAATGAATAGATAGTGAAGGATACAGTATATACATATTAGATGAGTAATGAATAGATAGTGAAGGATACAGTATACAGTATATACATATTAGATGAGTAATGAATAGATAGTGAAGGATACAGTATATACATATGAGATGAGTAATGAATAGATAGTGAAGGATACAGTATACAGTATATACATATGAGATGAGTAATGAATAGATAGTGAAGGATACAGTATACAGTATATACATATTAGATGAGTAATGAATAGATAGTGAAGGATACAGTATATACATATGAGATGAGTAATGAATAGATAGTGAAGGATACAGTATACAGTATATACATATGAGATGAGTAATGAATAGATAGTGAAGGATACAGTATATACATATTAGATGAGTAATGAATAGATAGTGAAGGATGCAGTATACAGTATATACATATGAGATGAGTAATGAATAGATAGTGAAGGATACAGTATATACATATGAGATGAGTAATGAATAGATAGTGAAGGATACAGTATACAGTATATACATATGAGATGAGTAATGAATAGATAGTGAAGGATACAGTATATACATATGAGATGAGTAATGAATAGATAGTGAAGGATACAGTATACAGTATATACATATGAGATGAGTAATGAATAGATAGTGAAGGATACAGTATACAGTATATACATATCTGATGAGTAATGAATAGATAGTGAAGGATACAGTATACAGTATATACATATGAGATGAGTAATGAATAGATAGTGAAGGATGCAGTATACAGTATATACATATGAGATGAGTAATGAATAGATAGTGAAGGATACAGTATACAGTATATACATATGAGATGAGTAATGAATAGATAGTGAAGGATACAGTATACAGTATATACATATGAGATGAGTAATGAATAGATAGTGAAGGATACAGTATACAGTATATACATATGAGATGAGTAATGAATAGATAGTGTAGGATACAGTATACAGTATATACATATGAGATGAGTAATGAATAGATAGTGAAGGATACAGTATACAGTATATACATATGAGATGAATAATGAATAGATAGTGAAGGATACAGTATATACATATGAGATGAGTAATGAATAGATAGTGAAGGATACAGTATACAGTATATACATATGAGATGAGTAATGAATAGATAGTGAAGGATACAGTATACAGTATATACATATGAGATGAGTAATGAATAGATAGTGAAGGATACAGTATATACATATGAGATGAGTAATGAATAGATAGTGAAGGATACAGTATACAGTATATACATATGAGATGAGTAATGAATAGATAGTGAAGGATACAGTATACAGTATATACATATGAGATGAGTAATGAATAGATAGTGAAGGATACAGTATATACATATGAGATGAGTAATGAATAGAGTGAAGGATACAGTATACAGTATATACATATGAGATGAGTAATGAATAGATAGTGAAGGATACAGTATACAGTATATACATATGAGATGAGTAATGAATAGATAGTGAAGGATACAGTATATACATATGAGATGAGTAATGAATAGATAGTGAAGGATACAGTATACAGTATATACATATGAGATGAGTAATGAATAGATAGTGAAGGATACAGTATATACATATGAGATGAGTAATGACTAGATAGTGAAGGATACAGGATACAGTATATACATATGAGATGAGTAATGAATAGATAGTGAAGGATACAGTATACAGTATATACATATTAGATGAGTAATGAATAGATAGTGAAGGATACAGTATATACATATGAGATGAGTAATGAATAGATAGTGAAGGATACAGTATACAGTATATACATATGAGATGAGTAATGAATAGATAGTGTAGGATACAGTATACAGTATATACATATGAGATGAGTAATGAATAGATAGTGAAGGATACAGTATACAGTATATACATATGAGATGAGTAATGAATAGATAGTGAAGGATGCAGTATACAGTATATACATATGAGATGAGTAATGAATAGATAGTGAAGGATACAGTATACAGTATATACATATGAGATGAGTAATGAATAGATAGTGAAGGATACAGTATACAGTATATACATATGAGATGAGTAATGAATAGATAGTGAAGGATACAGTATACAGTATATACATATGAGATGAGTAATGAATAGATAGTGAAGGATGCAGTATACAGTATATACATATGAGATGAGTAATGAATAGATAGTGAAGGATACAGTATACAGTATATACATATGAGATGAGTAATGAATAGATAGTGAAGGATACAGTATACAGTATATACATATGAGATGAGTAATGAATAGATAGTGAAGGATACAGTATATACATATGAGATGAGTAATGAATAGATAGTGAAGGATACAGTATATACATATTAGATGAGTAATGAATAGATAGTGAAGGATACAGTATACAGTATATACATATTAGATGAGTAATGAATAGATAGTGAAGGATACAGTATATACATATGAGATGAGTAATGAATAGATAGTGAAGGATACAGTATACAGTATATACATATGAGATGAGTAATGAATAGATAGTGAAGGATACAGTATACAGTATATACATATTAGATGAGTAATGAATAGATAGTGAAGGATACAGTATATACATATGAGATGAGTAATGAATAGATAGTGAAGGATACAGTATACAGTATATACATATGAGATGAGTAATGAATAGATAGTGAAGGATACAGTATATACATATTAGATGAGTAATGAATAGATAGTGAAGGATGCAGTATACAGTATATACATATGAGATGAGTAATGAATAGATAGTGAAGGATACAGTATATACATATGAGATGAGTAATGAATAGATAGTGAAGGATACAGTATACAGTATATACATATGAGATGAGTAATGAATAGATAGTGAAGGATACAGTATATACATATGAGATGAGTAATGAATAGATAGTGAAGGATACAGTATACAGTATATACATATGAGATGAGTAATGAATAGATAGTGAAGGATACAGTATACAGTATATACATATTAGATGAGTAATGAATAGATAGTGAAGGATACAGTATATACATATGAGATGAGTAATGAATAGATAGTGAAGGATACAGTATACAGTATATACATATGAGATGAGTAATGAATAGATAGTGAAGGATACAGTATACAGTATATACATATTAGATGAGTAATGAATAGATAGTGAAGGATACAGTATACAGTATATACATATGAGATGAGTAATGAATAGATAGTGTAGGATACAGTATACAGTATATACATATTAGATGAGTAATGAATAGATAGTGAAGGATACAGTATACAGTATATACATATGAGATGAGTAATGAATAGATAGTGAAGGATACAGTATACAGTATATACATATCTGATGAGTAATGAATAGATAGTGAAGGATACAGTATACAGTATATACATATGAGATGAGTAATGAATAGATAGTGTAGGATACAGTATACAGTATATACATATGAGATGAGTAATGAATAGATAGTGAAGTATACAGTATACAGTATATACATATGAGATGAATAATGAATAGATAGTGAAGGATACAGTATATACATATGAGATGAGTAATGAATAGAGAGTGAAGGATACAGTATACAGTATATACATATGAGATGAGTAATGAATAGATAGTGAAGGATACAGTATACAGTATATACATATGAGATGAGTAATGAATAGATAGTGTAGGATACAGTATACAGTATATACATATTAGATGAGTAATGAATAGATAGTGAAGGATACAGTATATACATATGAGATGAGTAATGAATAGATAGTGAAGGATACAGTATATACATATGAGATGAGTAATGAATAGATAGTGAAGGATACAGTATATACATATGAGATGAGTAATGAATAGATAGTGAAGGATACAGTATACAGTATATACATATGAGATGAGTAATGAATAGATAGTGAAGGATACAGTATACACATATGAGATGAGTAATGAATAGAGAGTGAAGGATACAGTATACAGTATATACATATGAGATGAGTAATGAATAGATAGTGTAGGATACAGTATACAGTATATACATATGAGATGAGTAATGAATAGAGAGTGAAGGATACAGTATATACATATGAGATGAGTAATGAATAGATAGTGAAGGATACAGTATATACATATGAGATGAGTAATACGAGATATGTAAATATTCTTAAAGTGGCATTATTAAAGGGACTAGTGTTCCATTTATTAAAGTGGCGAATGATATCAAGTCTGTAGGTAGGCAGCAGCCTCTCTGTGCTAGTGGTGGCTGTTTAACAATCTGATGGCCTTGAGATAGAAGCTGTTTTTTAATCTCTCTGTCCCAGCTTTGATGCACCTGTACTGACCTCGCCTTCTGGATGATAGAGGGGTGAACAGGTAGTGGCTCGGGTGGTTATTGTCCTTGATGATATTTTTTGCCTTCCTGTGACATCGGGTGTTGTAGGCATCCTGGAGGGCAGGTAGTTTGCCCCCAGTGATGCTTTGTGCAGACCTCACTACCCTCTGGAGAGCCCTGCGGTTGAGGGCGGAGCAGTTGCCGTACCAGGTGGTGGTACAGCCCGACAGGATGCTCTCAATTGTGCACCTGTAAAAGTTAGTGAGGGTTTTAGGTGACAAGCCACATTCTTTTCAGTCTCCTGAGGTTGAAGAGGCACTGTTGCACCTTCTTCACCACACTGTCTGTGTGGGTGGACCATTACAGTTTGTCAGTGATATGAACACAGAGGAACTTAAAACCTTCCACCTTCTCTACTGCTGTCCCGTTGATGTGGATAGGGGGGTGCTCCCTTTGCTGTTTCCTGAAGTCCACAAACATCTCTTTTGTTTTGCTGACGTTGAGTGGGAGGTTATTTTCCTGACACCACACTCCGAGGGGCCCTCAGAGTGGTGTATAGCGTAGTGTGGGTGAGCGGTTTGCTGATGCCAACGTTGTGAACAGAGTGCCCCATGGTGGAGGTGGATGTTATGGTATGGGGCAGGCATAAGCTACGGAGAACGAACACAATTGCATTTTATCGATGCCAATTTGAATGCACAGAGATGTCGTGACGAAACCCTGAGGCCCACCTCATGTTTCAGCATAATAGTGCACAGCTGAAGCTGAACATTTCCCAGTTCTTATATGGCCTGCATACTCAGCAGACATGTCACCCATTGAGCATGTTTTGGATGCTCTTGGATCGACGTGTAGGACAGTGTGTTCAAGTTCCCGCCAATATCCAGCAACTTCGCAATGAAGGTGATGCGTCGCGCTGCATTAGGCAGATTGCGGCAGGGTAGCCTAGTGGTTAGAGTGTTGGACTTGTAACCGGAGGGGTTGCAAGTTCAAATCCCCGAGCTGATCAAGGTAAAAATCTGTCGTTATGCCCATGAACAAGGCAGTTAACCCACTGTTCCCCGGGCGCCGAAGACGTGGATGTCGATTAAAGGCAGCCCCCCCCGCACCTCTCTGATTCAGAGGGGTTGGGTTAAATGCGGAAGACACATTTCGGTTGAAGGCATTCGGTTGTACAACTGACTAATAATGGTGACTTTGACTAGATTGTGGTCACATCAGATACTGTCTGGTGTTCTGATCCACTCCCATACTTTTTTATTTTAAGGTATCTGTGACCAACAGACGCATATCTGTATTCCCAGTCATGTGAAATCCATAGATTAGGGCCTAATTAATTTATTTCACTTGACTTCATTTTCTTATATCAACTGTAACTCAGTAAAATCTTTGAAATTGTTGCATGTTGTGTTTCAAATATTTTTTTACAGTACATACTCAATATTATAAACCTAATATTATAAACATAATATTATATAACTAATATTATATACCAGGTTTTCATTTCAGATGTAGCTACCTGTGTCTCTGACTCTGGTCTGTGTCTCTCTGACTCTGGTCTGTGTCTCTCTGACTCTGGTCTGTGTCTCTCTGACTCTGGCCTGTCTCTCTGACTCTGGCCTGTCTCTCTGACTCTGGCCTGTGTCTCTGACTCTGGTCTGTGTGCCTGTGCTTTCCTGCATATTTATATCCGCTTATGCATGCGTGTGTGCGTGTGTGCGCGTGTGTGTGCGCGCGTGTGTGCGTGCGTGTGATGTCTCTCTCTCTCTGACCCTGTGCCCTGTCCCTGTGTTCAGTAGATGGAGGTTGGAGTGATTGGTCTAGCTGGTCTGAGTGCGGAGCGGACTGTTCCATGTGGCGCAGTAGAGAGTGTACCCAGCCCTCGCCTGGCACCGGGGGGAAAGACTGCCAGGGCATTGACCTCCAGTCACTCAACTGTACCAGCCAACAGTGTCTACAGAGTGAGTATTAACCATGTTTCCTGCATATAGGCACACACACACACACACACACACACACACACACACAAACACACCCACCCACTCGCCCACACCCACCCACTCGCCCACACCCACTCACACACACACCCACCCACTCGCCCACACCCACCCACTCGCCCACCCACCAAACAATCTCTCATTCTACCTTTCCTGTTTTAACAGAGGACAGAATAAGAATGCATGTGGATATAAAATAGGAAACACTGTGAGGTAACCAGAAAAAAGGTAGAATGAGAGAAATAAGGTGTACAATTAAATGAACACTGTGTAAAAACTCAGATCAGGCACCATCCTACACCACCCTGTGTGTGTGTGTGCGCGTCATGTTATATTGTAGAACAGCCATGTCGGGGTCGTTAATTAAACTGAAGTCATGTATAGTAATGTTTATCAATGACTCCATGTTGTTGAGGATTAGCAGCGATGAGCCTCGTCGAGGGGCCACACACACAGTCGTCCATGGGCTTTCTGGCAGACGGACATGAAAGGGACCCCAGCGTTCACTACAGATCAAAGCAGGGACTCTTATTATGAAACCCAAATAACGCCCTATTCCCTACATAGCGCACTACACAGTAAAATTCAAGGAGAGTTGAAATATTTTGGGTTAAATTGACTCTACTGGGAATAATCTTCACCCTCAACAGAGTGATCCGCTCCCTGGATTTAGTGTTGATAACTAGAGATAGTGTTGATGACTAGAGATAGTGTTGATGACTAGAGATAGTGTTGATGACTAGAGATAGTGTTGATGACTAGAGATAGTGTTGATGACTAGAGATAGTGTTGATGACTAGAGTTAGTGTTGATGACTAGAGATAGTGTTGATGACTAGAGTTAGTGTTGATGACTAGAGATAGTGTTGATGACTAGAGATAGTGTTGATGACTAGAGATAGTGTTGATGACTAGAGATAGTGTTGATGACTAGAGATAGTGTTGATGACTAGAGATAGTGTTGATGACTAGAGTTAGTGTTGATGACTAGAGATAGTGTTGATGACTAGAGATAGTGTTGATGACTAGAGATAGTGTTGATGACTAGAGATAGTGTTGATGACTAGAGTTAGTGTTGATGACTAGAGATAGTGTTGATGACTAGAGATAGTGTTGATGACTAGAGATAGTGTTGATGACTAGAGATAGTGTTGATGACTAGAGTTAGTGTTGATGACTAGAGATAGTGTTGATGACTAGAGATAGTGTTGATGACTAGAGATAGTGTTGATGACTAGAGTTAGTGTTGACGACTAGAGATAGTGTTGACGACTAGAGATAGTGTTGATGACTAGAGATAGTGTTGATGACTAGAGATAGTGTTGACGACTAGAGATAGTGTTGATGACTAGAGTTAGTGTTGATGACTAGAGATAGTGTTGATGACTAGAGATAGTGTTGATGACTAGAGATAGTGTTGATGACTAGAGATAGTGTTGATGACTAGAGTTAGTGTTGATGACTAGAGATAGTGTTGATGACTAGAGTTAGTGTTGATGACTAGAGTTAGTGTTGATGACTAGAGATAGTGTTGATGACTAGAGATAGTGTTGATAACTAGAGATAGTGTTGATGACTAGAGATAGTGTTGATGACTAGAGATAGTGTTGATAGCTGGACTTGATTGGGACGGAGTACTTTTAACTCCATTAAGAGTAATCAGAGACAGGGAGTTAAAGCTGTAGAGTTATATTTCCCAGCATGCTCTGTTGCAGGTTTATTATTACAATTGTTTGTTTCAGTATCTGTGTTTTCCCATGTAAATTGGTAGTTTTTGATCTCATGCTACACATATATAAGAAACTAAATAAATTCTAAACAAATTCAATCTATAAGCGGTTGGATTTATAGCGACCGTTAGTGAGATAGCGACCGTTAGTGAGATAGCATCCGCGTTAGTGAGGTAGCAACCGCGTTAGTGAGATAGCGACTGTTAGTGGGATAGCAACCGCGTTAGTGAGATAGCGACCGTTAGTGGGATAGCGACCGCATTAGTGAGATAGCGACCGCATTAGTGAGATAGCATCCGCGTTAGTGAGGTAGCAACCGCGTTAGTGAGATAGCGACTGTTAGTGGGATAGCGACCGCATTAGTGAGATGGCGACCGTTAGTGAGATGGCGGCCGTTAGTGAGATGGCGGCCGTTAGTGAGATGGCGGCCGTTAGTGAGATGGCGACCGCATTAGTGAGATGGCGACCGCGTTAGTGAGATAGCATCCGCGTTAGTGAGATAGCAACCGCGTTAGTGAGATAACGACCGTTAGTGGGATAGCGACCGCATTAGTGAGATGGCGACCGTTAGTGAGATGGCGGCCGTTAGTGAGATGGCGACCGCATTAGTGAGATGGCGACCGCATTAGTGAGATGGCGACCGTTAGTGAGATGACGGCCGTTAGTGAGATGGCGGCCGTTAGTGAGATGGCGGCCGTTAGTGAGATAGCGACCGTTAGTGAGATGGCGACCGTTAGTGAGATGGCGACCGTTAGTGAGATGGCGGCCGTTAGTGAGATGGCGGCCGTTAGTGGGATAGCGACCGTTAGTGAGATGGCGACCGTTAGTGAGATGGCGGCCGTTAGTGAGATGGCGGCCGTTAGTGAGATGGCGGCCGTTAGTGAGATGGCGACCGTTAGTGGGATGGCGACCGCATTAGTGAGATGGCGACCGCATTAGTGAGATAGCGACCGCATTAGTGAGATGGCGGCCGTTAGTGAGATGGCGACCGTTAGAGAGATGGCGGCCGTTAGTGAGATGGCGGCCGTTAGTGAGATGGCGGCCGTTAGTGAGATGGCGGCCGTTAGTGAGATAGCGGCCGTTAGTGAGATAGCGACTGTTAGTGAGATGATGGCCGTTAGTGAGATAGCGACCGTTAGTGAGATGGCGACCGTTAGTGAGATGGCGGCCGTTAGTTTGATAGCGACCGTTAGTTTGATAGCGACCGTTAGTGAGATGGCGACCGTTAGTGAGATGGCGACCGTTAGTGAGATGGCGACCGTTAGTGAGATAGCAACCTTTAGTGAGATAGCGGCCGTTAGTGAGATAGCGACCGTTAGTGAGATAGCGACCGTTAGTTTGATAGCGACCGTTAGTGGGATAGCGACCGTTAGTGGGATAGCGGCCGTTAGTGAGATAGCGACCGTTAGTTTGATAGCGACCGTTAGTGAGATAGCGACCGTTAGTGAGATAGCGACCTTTAGTGAGATAGCAACCGTTAGTGGGATAGCGGCCGTTAGTGAGATAGTTGTTCCAGTTTACATGGTGTTTTCCCCACTTGACATGCATTTTAATTGCAAATTGTGAGTGATATAAATATACTGGATATCTTCCTGCAAGTTGGATTCCAAATGAGAGTGAATATCACATTGCAAACCACCACATTAAGAAACATACAAATAAGCCTTTACACATTTACAACCTAAAGGAAGTCAACTGAAAGAGAAATGTACTCTGCTCTAGTTAAATGTTCATTCAAAACAAAAATGGCAATGAGGGTTACATTTAAACAACTCTCTAAGAGTTGGATATTTACTAAATTTACTCAACAGTGTATATGTCTGGTGTTGATATTGGTGGTTAACACAGGGTTAAATGACACTGTAACACCAGCGTAACTGGACACACACACACACACACACACACACACACACACACACACACACACACACACACACAATACACACACACAATACACACTCACACACTCAAACGGACTGCACTGCTTAGTGCTGGCCTCTGAGGAATCATTCACCAAATTGGTATTATATTAGTTTATAGTAATAAGCAGAATAGCATACTGCTGGCCACACACTCAGAATAGCATGCTGCTGGCCACACACTCAGAATAGCATGCTGCTGGCCACACACTCAGAATAGCATACTGCTGGCCACACACTCAGAATAGCATACTGCTGGCCACACACTCAGAATAGCATGCTGCTGGCCACACACTCAGAATAGCATGCTACTGGCCACACACTCAGAATAGCATGCTGCTGGCCACACACTCAGAATAGCATACTGCTGGCCACACACTCAGAATAGCATACTGCTGGCCACACACTCAGAATAGCATACTGCTGGCCACACACTCAGAATAGCATACTGCTGGCCACACACTCAGAATAGCATACTGCTGGCCAGTTAGCAAGTCTCCACACACTCAGTTCTGTCTGTCTCTAGGCTGCTGTAGGGAAACCTCAGCTGAAACAAGGCATAATTTTCTCACTCTGTAGTTTTATTCAACGAGACGATGAAAGGTTTATCCTGGACAGAGTACGAACTATTGAGCACAGAGTACGGACTATTGAGCACAGAGTACTGACTATTGAGCACAGAGTACACAGTACTGACTATTGAGCACAGAGTACTGACTATTGAGCACAGAGTACTGACTATTGAGTACACAGTACTGACTATTGAGTACAGAGTACTGTCTATTGAGCACAGAGTACTGTCTATTGAGCACAGAGTACTGACTATTGAGTACAGAGTACTGACTATTGAGTACACAGTACTGACTATTGAGTACACAGTACTGACTATTGAGTACAGAGTACTGTCTATTGAGCACAGAGTACTGTCTATTGAGCACAGAGTACTGTCTATTGAGCACAGAGTACTGACTATTGAGCACAGAGTACTGACTATTGAGTACACAGTACTGACTATTGAGCACAGAGTACTGACTATTGAGCACAGAGTACTGACTATTGAGCACAGAGTACTGACTATTGAGCACAGAGTACTGACTATTGAGTACACAGTACTGACTATTGAGTACAGAGTACTGTCTATTGAGCACAGAGTACTGTCTATTGAGCACAGAGTACTGACTATTGAGCACAGAGTACTGTCTATTGAGTACACAGTACTGACTATTGAGCACAGAGTACACAGTACTGACTATTGAGCACAGAGTACTGTCTATTGAGCACAGAGTACTGTCTATTGAGTACAGAGTACACAGTACTGACTATTGAGCACAGAGTACTGACTATTGAGCACAGAGTACTGACTATTGAGCACAGAGTACACAGTACTGCTACACAGCCCTGGATATCCCCTTACACTCCCCTAATCTCACTCATTAACTACTAAATGCCAGGAGGTCCGACGAGGTCATCATTTCTCTGTTTTGAGAAAGAGAGAGAAAAAGGGAGAGAGAAATCCAAAGCGAAAGCGAGAGACACAGACAGACAGAGAGACAGAGAGAGAGACAGATAGACAGACAGCGAGAGAGACACAGACAGACAGAGAGACAGAGAGAGAGACAGAGAGAGAGACAGAGAGAGAGACAGATAGACAGACAGCGAGAGAGACACAGACAGACAGACAGACAGACAGGCAGAGAGAGAGACAGATAGACAGACAGCGAGAGAGACACAGACAGACAGGCAGGCAGACAGACAGACAGACAGACAGACAGACAGACAGACAGACAGGCAGAGAGACAGGCAGACAGACAGGCAGAGAGAGAGAGTTTGAGTTTTAAATAATCTTTATTGGGTCTGGGAACCCACAACACAGTAAACACTCATACAAAACCATATTTACACATCAATTAAAAACACAACTCCAAATCCTCCTCCACAGTAACTACACACAAGAGCCTCTGAATTCCCCATATACTCATAAACAAATCAATATTACTAAGTTTATAATAGGCAAACTCAACCCTCAGTCTTGCTGCCAACATTCCCTCCAGCATTCCCACCACAACCACAGACCCCTGTCCCCGAATACTGTTCTTTCGGGTCTTCCATATCGCTAATTTAGCTGCCCCCAACACAAAATTAAGCAACATACACACACCCCTTCAACTAAACCTGTACATTAGTCCAAATATAAACAGTTGGGAAGAGAAAACCTCTCCCAGAGCTGAGAACCCAAGTAGTGATCAGGTCAATCATCCCGACCAACCTGGGACACTGTAAGAACAGATGTGCCAGAGTTTCAGACTCGAACGCCCCCGCTGCAGCACTAACATTCAGCGCAGGGAACACATAATCCAGACCCTCGGTCCACCGATCAGAGCTAGAAGTGTCAGTCGCATACTGCAGATGAAGTACTGGCAAGGAATCACAGACCTCAGCGACGACCTTCCACAGTAGGCGAGATGATCGGATCCCCTGCTCTTTCTCCCAGCTCCTCCAACGATCTGCTCCTGCTCCGTATCAGATGACCCAGCTTGGTACACCCCACACCTAACAGGCATGAACGTAGCCTGGCTCAACCCAGAGCATGGGACTGGATGGCAGTATTGTAAAAAAGAGGCTCTTCAAAAAGCCACATCCCTGGTGGCGTGCCGGCCTTACGGGACTTTACAATAACTCTCCAAGCCTGCATAACAGCCTCATAGAATGGAGTCAGGCCAGACAAATCCTCCCCCTCTAGCTTTAAGAGGAAAAGGTGCTTGTCTAAGCCCAAACAGCCCGCTCTCCTCATCAATGTGTAGGCTGTATCCACCCAGCTAGAACCGTCACAGTACAACAGTCTCTGGGCTGCTTGAAGCCGGAAAGCCATGATCCTGGAAGAAATGTCCATCAGGCCTTGCCCCCCCCTCATGCAGTGGCAGGTACAGGGCTGCAGCTTTAATCCAGTGTTGTCCAGACCAGAAGAAATTGACAAGGGTCCTCTGAAGCTGTTGTATCAGACCCCCCGGTGGCTGCAGCATCATTAGTCTGTGCCACAGGGTAGAGGCAGCAAGATTGTTAGCTACCAGTACCCTTCCCCTATAAGACAGCTGAGGTAGCATCCATTTCCACCTTGACAGTCTGGCACACACTTTCTCCACTACACCCTCCCAGACATCAGAGCCTAGAAAAAAAACCAAAGTCTTCATCCCTTCTCTGCCCCACTGAAGCCCCCCAGGTAACTGTGGAGCGGACCCCGTCTGAAGCTGACCTGCCCACAGCGCTTCACTCTTTTCCCAATACACCTTTAAAGCGTTTTCGAGAACCTTAACATCCTCACTCCCTGAAATAAAAACTGTCACGTCATCTGCATACGCAGACAGTGCTATCGTGGGACCCTTCATTACACCTGGCACAGAGAAACCAGTTAGCCTCGCTCTTAAAAAACAAAGCATTGGCTCAATTGCCAGACAGTATAACTGTCCTGATATTGGGCATCCCTGCCTGTTGCCCCGTTGGACAGGGATGGGGCAACTCACACCACCCCCCCACCTTCACCATACACGAGGCCCCAGCACACAGTAAACTCATCCAAGACAAAGAACACATCCCCAAACCCAAAAAGCTTTCATTGTTTTGAACAAGTCCTGGTGGTCCACACGATCAAAAGCCTTCTCCTTGATCCAAAGAAAGTAAACCCACATTTACATCAGACTAATGTCTAAAACATCTCTTACTAGAAACAAGTTGTCAACAATAGAGCGGTCAGGTACACAGTAAGACTGGTCCTTGTGGACCGACAGCCCCAGATACTCGTTCAACCTGTTTGAGAGACATTTAGATACAATTTTATATTCTGCGCACAGCCAAGCAACAGGTCTCCAATTTTTTCTGAGAGCCAAATCCCCCTTTTTTGGCAACAATGAAAGCACTGCACGTTGACAGGATACAGGAAGAAAACCCTCATGAAAAGATTCACACACCACTTCATAAAAATCCTCCCCAATAGACCGCCAAAAGTGGTTATAGAGCTCAGATGGTAAACCATCGATGCCAGGGGCCTGTTGAGAGCTGCATAACTGCTGTGGACAGCTCCTGCAGAGTAATGTCAGAGTCCAAAGCAACTCTCTGCTCAGGGGCCCAACTGAGGAAGACCGTGTAACAACTGTTCTGTACACAGAGGATCACAATCCTCCGCCTTGTAGAGGGCAGAGTAGAAATCCACAGCGTGTTGGCGCATTTCGCTGTCATCCGTGGTCACCTTCCCATCAGGGAGACGAAGGCAGACCATCTGTTTACGTTGCGATGTCGACTGTCCTAGGTTAAAGAAAAAAGCGCTAGGAGCATCCATATCCTTGAGGGTAGCAAAACGAGACCTAATCAAGGCACCCTTCACTCTTTCGTGTAGAAACGACTTCAGTTCATGTCTCTTGTCCTGTAAGTTCATGACTAGTCCCGGGTTCATTCTGAGTGAGCAACTTCAATTCAATAGACTTGATGTCCTGTTCAAGGGCCCTGGTAGTCTCTTTAACTTCAATACGAGACATATTTGGGCCTTCCCAACCTCCCACCATTGTCTCAAGGAATCAAAATTCCCTTTTGTTCAGTTTTCCCAAAACAACAAAAACCTTTCACAAAACATGACATCATGAAACAATTTAACATTAAAATACCAGTAAGGTGATGTCCTTCGTGGACAGGACAAGTGAATATCAACAGTAACAATATGGTGATCAGAGAAACCCACAGGAGTAATGTCACACCTTCCAACCCTACTACAGTAGAGCTCAGATACATATAACCTGTCTAGCCTTGCTGTACTGACACCACCTTCATCAACTACTACAGTAGAGCTCAGATACATACAGCCTGTCTAACCTTGCTGAATGACACCACCTTCATTAACTACTACAGTAGAGATCAGATACATACAGCCTGTCTAACCTTGCTGAATGACACCACCTTCATTAACTACTACAGTAGAGATCAGATACATACAACCTGTCTAACCTTGCTGAATGACACCACCTTCATCAACTACTACAGTAGAGCTCAGATACATACAGCCTGTCTAACCTTGCTGAATGACACCACCTTCGTTAACTTTGAGCCAGGTGTACTGCCTAACTTTAGCATTCCTTACTCTCCACACATCAGAAAGCTCCAACTCCGTTAATAGACCAGACAGACAAGTTGCTGACCGCAGGGGAGGTTCTTCAGCAGTGCGATCAACAGTAAAATCCACTGTGCAGTTCCAGTCCCCCCCTAAAACCAGACACCCCTCTTGGTCACTCTTAAAGTTTATTTTATCAAATATAGCAATACGCTCTGTGCCCTCATTAGGAGCATAGACATAAAAAAAAAACATAACATCCACCTTGACCAATAAAACCCGACCCTTGACAATCTCTGTTGTAGATACCACAGTCACACCTAAGCCTGAGGAAAACAAGACTGCCACCCCAGCACTGAAATTAGTACCATGACTGAATATATGCTGCCCCTCCCACCACATACCCCCAGTCAACCTCATTAGCCTCATCACTATGTGTCTCCTGTAGAAAAACTACATTAAGCCTTTTCTGTTTTATTACTTCTAATGCCCAATGATACTCATCACTGTTTTAATGTTCTCTTAACCAATCCACGTTTCCCAGTGCCTTTTGCTGCCGTGACCAGCAGTAACACATTTCCTCAAGCGAAAACGCTCCTTCTCACTCAACTGGTCTAACCCCACAGTCTTCTGTAACATCACAGCTGACCTCACAAACTTATCAACGTAAAAAAAAAAGTCTGCCAATTTGATCCAGGAACCCATTTATCTCCTCTAGATTATAAATTGAGTCGTCACCAGCTGCTTTCGTATCAGCAGAGATATCCATATCCTTCTCCTCCTCAGCTGAGGCCACAGATCCCTGACTCCCCTCTACCACATCCCCCTCAACACTCCCCACTTGCACCCCATCACTCATACCAGGCATCTCCTCCACTACCTGGGAGCCTAGCTCCACATGAACCCCCTCCTGTACCCCATTACTCATAGTGGGCATCTCCTCCACTACCTGGGAGACTGGCTCCACATGAACCCCCTCCTGTACCCCAGCACTCATAGTGGGCATCTCCTCCACTACCTGGGAGGAGATGCCCACTTCCCTCTGGTACAAGCAGCGACTCCGTGCCCTCAACACGGACAACTTGTTCCTCAGCAACAGGTGCTTGTGACTGCTCTACCGCTGTCGGCCCACCTCTCCCTACATCAGTGGGCCCGGGCGTTACGAGGACCAGCTCTCCCTACATCAGTGGGCCCGGGCGTTACGAGGACCAGCTCTCCCTACATCAGTGGGCCCGGGCGTTACGAGGACCAGCTCTCCCTACATCAGTGGGCCCGGGCGTTACGAGGACCAGCTGCATCACTCGCTCCGTCTTCTCCCTTCTAGGGCAAGCATGTCGCTTATGGCCAACATCCCCACACTCAAAACACCGTTGACTACCCGTACTAGCATAAGCCATATACAGTCTGTTGTCATACTTAACTTTAAACGATAACTCCAAAGTCTGCTACGGAGAATCCAAAAACATAAACACCTGTCGCCGAAACGACATAACCTGTTTCAGAGCCAGGTGTTTGAAACGACATAACCTGTTTCAGGGCCTGGTGTTTGAAATAACATAACCTGTTTCAGCGCCGGGTGTTTGAAATAACATAACCTGTTTCAGCGCCGGGTGTTTGAAATAACATAACCTGTTTCAGCGCCGGGTGTTTGAAATAACATAACCTGTTTCAGCGCCGGGTGTTTGAAATAACATAACCTGTTTCAGAGCCAGGTGTTTGAAATAACATAACCTGTTTCAGAGCCGGGTGTTTGAAATAACATAACCTGTTTCAGAGCCAGGTGTTTGAAATAACATAACCTGTTTCAGAGCCGGGTGTTTGAAATAACATAACCTGTTTCAGCGCGCGGGTGTTTGAAATAACATAACCTGTTTCAGCGCCGGGTGTTTGAAATAACATAACCTGTTTCAGAGCCAGGTGTTTGAAATAACATAACCTGTTTCAGAGCCGGGTGTTTGAAATAACATAACCTGTTTCAGAGCCAGGTGTTTGAAATAACATAACCTGTTTCAGAGCCGGGTGTTTGAAATAACATAACCTGTTTCAGCGCCGGGTGTTTGAAATAACATAACCTGTTTCAGAGCCGGGTGTTTGAAATAACATAACCTGTTTCAGCGCCGGGTGTTTGAAATAACATAACCTGTTTCAGCGCCAGGTGTTTGAAATAACATAACCTGTTTCAGTGCCGGGTGTTTGAAATAACATAACCTGTTTCAGCGCCAGGTGTTTGAAATAACATAACCTGTTTCAGGGCCGGGTGTTTGAAATAACATAACCTGTTTCAGGGCCGGGTGTTTGAAATAACATAACCTGTTTCAGCGCCGGGTGTTTGAAATAACATAACCTGTTTCAATGCCGGGGGTTTGCAACCCAACGGGAGAATCCTAATTGAACTTGCAAACTTCCCAAACCGCAATAACTCGCGCTCCAATAGCTCATTGGGAATAAACGGCGGTACATTTGAAATCGTTACCCTTGTTGACGGAAAAAAAAGCGGCGTGACTTGAATAAACATTCCTTTAAGAAGTACACCATGCTCAACCATCTGATCAACAAGATGCTCTTCTTTAAGGAAAACCACCACCGCTTTATTCATCCGTGACGCATTAAGCAACATTCTCATAGCCTACCTTCTCTCCTACGGCGACCAGAAACTCCTCCACCGTGACAGTAGCTTCAGTAACACACCTAAAGCCGTGCCGAAGTGACAGGGACGGCGTCCCCATTGGGGTCACCATCCCCGCCAAAGTCAGGGT
>CM059789.1:3061304-3066304 GCA_030435695.1 Brachymystax lenok tsinlingensis
ACGTAGCGGACTCCTCCATCCTGACCACGGGCTTCCAGCCTATGGGCATCAAGCCTAGCAAGCCAGGTGTGTGGGCACCTCGGCACCGGGCCCCCCCCCCCTGGCCCCCGCCCTGGTCCCCGCAGCAGTAGGATAATGCTCTTTGTTTTATGTTCTACCCTTCCTTCCATCCCTCCGTCTATCTGTCAGTCTGTTCTGTCCTTCTTCCAACCTATACTTTATACTTTTGTTACCTATCCTCACCGTACTCATCTACTGTCCCCTGAGTTACCTAGTCTCACCATACTCGTCTACTGTCCCCTGAGTTACCTAGTCTCACCAAACTCGAATACTGTCCCTTGAGTTACCTAGTCTCACCATACTCGTCTACTGTCCCCTGAGTTACCTAGTCTCACCATACTCGTCTACTGTCCCCTGAGTTACCTAGTCTCACCAAACTCGAATACTGTCCCTTGAGTTACCTAGTCTCACCATACTCGTCTACTGTCCCCTGAGTTACCTAGTCTCACCATACTCGTCTACTGTCCCCTGAGTTACCTAGTCTCACCATACTCGTCTACTGTCCCCTGAGTTACCTAGTCTCACCATACTCGTCTACTGTCCCCTGAGTTACCTAGTCTCACCATACTCGTCTACTGTCCCTTGAGTTACCTAGTCTCACCATACTCGTCTACTGTCCCCTGAGTTACCTAGTCTCACCATACTCGTCTACTGTCCCCTGAGTTACCTAGTCTCACCATACTCATCTCCTGTCCCTTGTGTTACCTAGTCTCACCATACTCATCTACTCAGGATTTTGTGTTGTGTTTGTTATCTTTGTGTTCTCCTGTGTGTGTGTTTGTGTCTGTGTTCGTATGTGTGTGTTCGTATGTGTATGTTTGTGTGTGTTTGTTCGTGTGTGTGTGTGTGTAGGGTCATAGACGTTGACCAAATAGTGTCCTATAGTTTTCCCATTGTGTTGTTTCTCTGTTTCCTTCTGTCATCTCTCTGTATAGTACAGTATATATACTAACATAGAAATTGTTGTCTGTGTTGACTTGTTGCTCCTCTCCTCATTCTAAACTCTGCCTGCTAAACCTCCTCTGAGTCACCATGGAAGCCTTTTAAAACTCTGCTTTCTACACCTCCTCTGAGTCACCAAGGAAGCATTTTAAAACTCTGCCTTCTACACCTCCTCTGAGTCACCATGGAAGCCTCCTCTGAGTCACCAAGGAAGCCTTTCTAAATTCTGCCTGCTAAACCTCCTCTGAGTCACCAAGGAAGCCTTTTAAAACTCTGCTTTCTACACCTCCTCTGAGTCACCAAGGAAGCATTTTAAAACTCTGCCTTCTACACCTCCTCTGAGTCACCATGGAAGCCTTTCTAGACTCTATCTGCTAAACCTCCTCTGAGTCACCATGGAAGCCTCCTCTGAGTCACCAAGGAAGCCTTTCTAGACTCTATCTGCTACACCTCCTCTGAGTCACCATGGAAGCCTTTCTAGATTCTACCTGCTAAACCTCCTCTGAGTCACTATGGAAGCCTTTCTAGACTCTACCTGATAAACCTCCTCTGAGTCACCATGGAAGGCTCCTCTGAGTCACCAAGGAAGCATTTTAAAACTCTGCCTTCTACACCTCCTCTGAGTCACCATGGAAGCCATTCTAGACTCTATCTGCTAAACCTCCTCTGAGTCACCAAGGAAGCCTTTCTAAATTCTACCTGATAAACCTCCTCTGAGTCACCAAGGAAGCCTTTCTAAATTCTACCTGATAAACCTCCTCTGAGTCACCATGGAAGCCTTTCTAGACTCTGCCTGATAAACCTCCTCTGAGTCACCATGGAAGCCTTTCTAGACTCTACCTGATAAACCTCCTCTGAATCACCATGGAAGCCTTTCTAGACTCTTCCTGATAAACCTCCTCTGAGTCACCATGGAAGGCTCCTCTGAGTCACCAAGGAAGCATTTTAAAACTCTGCCTTCTACACCTCCTCTGAGTCACCATGGAAGCCATTCTAGACTCTATCTGCTAAACCTCCTCTGAGTCACCAAGGAAGCCTTTCTAAATTCTACCTGATAAACCTCCTCTGAGTCACCATGGAAGCCTTTCTAGACTCTACCTGATAAACCTCCTCTGAATCACCATGGAAGCCTTTCTAGACTCTACCTGCTAAACCTCCTCTTAGTCACCATGGAAGCCTTTCTAGACTCTACCTGCTAAACCTCCTCTGAGTCACCATGGAAGCCTTTCTAGACTATACCTGCTAAACCTCCTCTGAGTCACCATGGAAGCCTTTCTAGACTCTACCTGATAAACCTCCTCTGAGTCACCATGGAAGCCTTTCTAGACTCTGCCTGCCAAACCCCCTTTTGAGTCACCATGGAAGCCTTTCTAGACTCTGCCTGCTAAACCTCCTATGAGTCACCATGGAAGCCTTTCTAGGCTCTGCCTGCTAAACCTCCTCTGGATCTCTGGATCTCACAGTTCTGAGATGTGTCTTAATTATAACAGCATTCTGTGTTTGTGTGCTTCTGTTTCTGGGACTTTGTTTATGTTTCTCTTTTTTTTCTCTCCATGTGTGTCTGTGTGTGTATGGTGTCTGTTTTAAAAGCACTAGATTATCTGTATTCATGTGCTCTGAGGGTGTGTGTGTTAGAGATTAGGTAGTTTCATGTTGTGCTGTGACGGTGTGTATGTCCACTGCTGCTGTTCACTCCTGGTCTCTGATCTGTTTTAGAGAACTCCCATCTGCTTACCATCCAGCCTGACCTAACCACCACCACTACCAGCTACCAAGGAACCCTGCACTCACGCCACGACGGCACCACACACACTGGCACCGCTAAGTTCTCAATGACCAACGGTCCGCTCCTGGACCCCTTACCCAACGGGTCGCACCACACCTTACACAACGGGAAGTTATCCTCTGACCCTGCTGAGTTTATGACCCGGCTGTCCAATCAGACATATTTCAAGACGTTGCCGCGGGACGTGGCTAACACCTCGTATGGGACATTCAACTTCCTGGGAGGTAGACTCACCATCCCCAACACAGGTAAGAGCTAATTGGTTGATGGGTTTATTGATTGAAAATGTACAGTACCCGTCAAAGATTTGGACACATCTACTCATTCCAGGGTTTTTCTTTATTTTTACTATTTTCTACATTGTAGAATAATAGTGAAGACATCAAAACTATGAAATAACACATATGGAATCATGTAGTAACCAAAAAAGTGTTAAACAAATCAAAATATATCTTAGATTTTAGATTCATCAAAATTGCCACCCTTTGCCTTGATGACAGCTTTGCACACTCTTGGAATTCTTTCAATCAGTGTCATGAGGAATGCTTTTCCAACAGTCTTGAAGGAGTTCCCACGTATGCTGAGCACTTGTTGGCTGCTTTTCCTTCACTCTGCGGTCCAACTCATCCCAAACCATCTCAATTGGGTTGAGGTCGGGTGATTGTGGAGGCCAGGTCATCTGATGCAGCACTCCATCACTCTCCTTCTTGGTCAAATAGCCCTTACACAGCCTGAAGGTGTGTTTTGGGTCACTGTCCTGTTGAAAAACAAATGATAGTCCCACTAAGCACAAACCAGATGGGATGGCGTATCGCTGCAGAATGCTGTGGTAGACATGCTGGTTAAGTCTGCCTTGATTTATAAATAAATCCCAGACAGTGTCACCAGCAAAGCACCCCCACACCATCACAGCACCTCCTCCATACTTCACGGTGGGAACCCCACATGCAGAGATCATACTTTCACCTACTCTGCATCTCACAAAGACACGGCGGTTGGAACCAATAATCTCAAATTTGCACTCATCAGACCAAAGGACAGATGTCCATTGCTCATGTTTCTTGGCCCAAGCAAGTCTCTTCTTATTATTGGTGTCCTTTAGTAGTGGTTTCTTTGGAGCAATTTGACCATGAACGCCTGATTCACACAGTCTCCTCTGAACAGTTGTTGTTGAGATATGTCTGTTGTTAACTCTAATGAACGTATCCTCAGCAACAGAGGTAACTCTAGGTCTTCCATTCCTGTGGCGGTCCTCATGAGAGCCAGTTTCATCACAACGCTTGATGGTTTTTGCGGCTGCACTTGAAGAAACTTTCAAAGTCCTTGAAAATGACAGTTTTGACTGACCTTCATGTCTTAAATTAATGATGGACTGTCATTTCTCTTTGCTTATTTGAGCTGTTCTGTGGACTTGGTCTTTTACCAAATAGGGCTATCTTCTGTATACCAACCCTACCTTGTCACAACACAACTGGTTGGCTCAAACACATTAAGGAAAGAAATTCCACAAGGCACACCTGTTAATTGAAATGCATTCCAGGTGACTACTTCATGAAGCTGGTTGAGAGAATGCCAATAGTGTGCAAAGATGTCATCAAGGCAAAGGGTGGCTACTTTGAAGAAACTCAAATATAACCTATATTTTTGTTTGTTTAACACTTTTTTTGGTTACTACATGATTCCATATGTGTTATTTCATAGTGTTGATGTCTTCACTATTATTCTACAATGTATAAAACAGTAAAAAATAGAGAAAAACACTTGAATGAGTAGGTGTGTCCAAACTTTTGACTGGTACTTTATATGTCTGAAGAAAAACGACATCATTATGGCAGTGGGTCTGTGTGAGTCTGTGTGGCCTTCTTTTCTAGTTTACCAACACATACTGTCGATCTTCATACAATCCACGGCCAGTCCATATGGGTGTGCCTTAGCCATGTAGTCAGTGCAGTCCAGTAAGCTGATAGGGTCATCTCAGTCCACTACAGCCCAACCCACTCCGGGGCCCCTGAGTTAATTCAGAGTAATTAGTCTCTCTAATTAGTCTCTCTAACAGGCCAGAGACTTCATCATGTTGCCACTGGCTGATAGAATCTCCGCCTGCCTGCATAAAGGTTTCCATAAAGGCCAGGGAGAGGAGAGGGACACCAGCAGCATAGGGACATGTTGAAGGCTGTGACTGAATCCCAAATGCACCCTATTCCCTAGAGGC